>VWYP01014494.1:159601-170734 GCA_013400435.1 Pycnonotus jocosus
CGATGACCGCCGCTCCGGCCTCCCGCCGCAATGACCTGGGGGTCAGCGCCGGGGGATGACGGGGACCTGGGAGCGGCAATGGGGCCACCCGTGTCCCCGCAGCCTGCGTCGGGACCCTCCGCAGCGCCCCGCGCCCGCTCGGGCGTGGCCGCGCAGTGCCCGTTCCCGTTCCCGTGCCGGGCTGGGCCGGGCCGGGCTGGGCCAAGGTGCCCGCGGGGACAAGGAACAAGGACCGCCCGCAGCATCCCGGGCTCGGCGGTGGCAGCTCTGACGGAGCATCCTTCGCCCGCCGATCGCGGCCCCCGCGGGTTTCCCGGTCCTCGCCGGGGCGGTGGCTCGGTGGCTCGGTGGCACCGCATCTCGTCCTGGCCGGGGGGATGATCGGTGGGACCCCAGCAATGGGACACCGACACCGGCCGGGCCGTGCCCGTAACGGAGCCAGGGCGGGGGCAGGGTTGGGGGGCCGTGGTGGTGTCACCCCCCGCCGGAGCATCTCTCGGGTGGAGAGCGATGCCCACCCAGCCGCCGCCTCTGGCCAGGGACAAGTAGTGGTCGCGAGTCGGTGTCACCGGAGTGACAGTCACCGAGCCCAGCCTGACAAAGGGGAGTCCCCGGCGGCGGGGTGGGGGCGGGCATGGTGGGTGCCGGGGTCTCGCAGGCGCAGACAAAAGCGGNCCGAGGCGGCCGAGCTGGGGGGCTGCGGCGCGGGCTGGGCAGGGGTCCCTGGTGTGCTGCTGGTGGCTCCCCCGGCGCTGACGCTGCGTTTCTGCCCTGTTGTCTGGCAGGAGCCTCTGGCCACCGCGGCAGCACGGCCACCGCCGGCTGATGCTGTCTGTGCCACCACGCTGCAGCGGCTGCCTGGAACACGGGCAAGGGCCCTGGTGCCACCAGGGCTGGTGCAACTGTGGCCCGGGCCGGGTGACAGAGGGGCAGAGCTTCTCTGAGCTTGGAGGGGCACTGGTGCGACCACTGGGAGTGAGCTGGGGCGACAGTGGGAGCACTGGGTGTGATGTGGGGACAGTGAGGGTGAAATGGGGGCACTGGGTGCCAGGCAGGCCACTGTGGGCATCCAGTGCTGGGCACGGGCCTGGTGTTGTGGTGCCATCGGAGCTGTGCCACAGGCAGTGCAGAGGGTAGCAGTTCCCTGGGGAGAGGGTGGGAAAGGTACCTGGAACAGTGGCATGAGGGCAGCGTGGTGGCAGCAGCGTGGGTGGCTCTGTTGTGGCCGAGGCCACGGGCAGCACGTGGAGCTGCCAGCTCTTCTCTGTGTGCGGTGGCCAGCCTACCCTTGTGCCTCCAGCAATGTCCTGTCCCCTTGCCAGTCCCACACCCCCTCTGCCATGCTTACGCCCCTCCTGTCCCCCCACAGCAGCCCCCGTGCCCCTCTCCCCCGTGCCAGGGCTCTCATGGTGCTGTTGCTGCAGCACCGCTGGCAGTCGCGTGTTCCATGCTCCAGATCCGTCACCACAGCCCACTTTCATCTCGGGAGTGACGTGCCACCTCCCCCCTGCACCCCCTCCTGCACCTCTTGCCTGGCCCAGCCCTGCTCCGGGGCCCCAGGGGCTCACAGGGCCGGCGTGCACCACGGTGACACTGGTGGGCACCAGCTCATCCCCTCTGGTCTCACCCCAGAGAGGACAATCTTTGCCCTGGTGTCTTGTCCCTGATGCCAGTCAGGGTGAGCCCTGGCCAGTGTGGGGCTCAGAGAGTCCTTGGCTGGGGCTGACCCCCCTGTTCCTGTCAGCCCCCTCATCCCTGACAGTGTAGCTTTGAGTCCAGACATCCCCCAGCCAATCCCTCATGTGGGGCAGCAGCTTCCCCATGTGCCTGAGGCAGAGGTGGGGGGCAGTGAGGGGCAGGAGTGGGCACTGAATCACAGAATCACAGAATCACCAGGTTGGAAGAGACCTTCAAGATCATCAAGTCCAACCCAGCCCAACCCCTCAACTAAACCATGGCCCCAAGTGCCACATCCAGGCTTTTTTAAAACACATCCAGGGATGGTGACTCTACCACCTCCCTGGGCAGGCCATTCCAGTACTGGACCCCTGGGTGCCATGCCCAGCATGCCACAGTGGCCGGGCATGCTGCACTAGGTCACTGCCACCCCTCCTCGGTCCCCTGGGGGCTCGTCAGCAGCGCCACAGCTGCGCATGTCGGTGACATTCCCAAGGGGGGCCGCCTGCAGGACCCCAGCAGCTGCTCCTGCTGCTCCGTGCCGAGGTGAGGGCACCAGGACAAGGCGCCAGCTGGCACCAGGATCACCCAGGGCAGCCCCTTGGCAGCCCAGGGGCAGGAGCCGGCCCAGGAAGGGCTTCTGGTCCCCTCCCAGTGCAGTGGTGACCCTGGGAACAGCCGCTTGTCCCCAGCCCTGCAGCTGCAGTGGCCTGGGAATGCCCAACTGCCAGCAAAGCCCAGCCCAGCCCCACGCCCCCCACGGCTCCTGCCAGCTCTGAGAAGCCATTTGCTGCCCAGTAAGGGTTGGGGTGGGTGCTGGAAATCCCTGGCACAGCTCAGGATGGTCCCTTCAGAGGGAGCACTGTCCCGGTCTCAGCACCCAGCTGAGGCCACAGCAGGGCTGTGGCAGCACCAGCCACCCCCTGTCACCAGGTCCCTGTCTCCAGCAGCAGCAGCCTTTGCCCGTGGCTCAGTTCTGGCCCCCACGTGCCTGTCCAAGGGTCTGGGCACCCCGGGGTTGGGTGGGCAGCAGGAGCCTTTTCCACTGTGCCAACGTGCCAGTGATGCCAGACTGCCCCACACTGCCCGTGTGGCTTCATCTGGTAAGGGCTCCCTGGTGGTCCCTGCACTGGGGTCTCGTTGTGGGTCTCTGCAGTGAGGTCTCTGGTTTGGGGGCTCTGCTGGGGTCCCAGCCCACCTCGTGCCCCCCGTGCTGTCCCTGCTCTGATGGGTCGATGGTGTTTGACCTTCACCAAGTGATTTATTGATTGTGTCTGGGGGTGCCCCTCACTGCCGGGGGCTCAGGCAGGGCTGAGGCAGTGTGGGGGTCTCTGGCAGAGCTGGCACCTCGTGGGGTTGTGGGCAGAGACCCCAGGGAGTGATGCCAGCCCTGGAGCTGTCCATGCCAGTCCTGCTCACTCACAGGGACAAGGTGGGCAGCCTGCTCTGGGTGTGAGTGCTGTTGCTTTGTGGGGACACCCAGCAGTGTCCCCAAGGCACGTGTGGCAATGGCAGAGGAGGGTGGCAGGGATGGGGTCTGGCAGCCCCACTCCAGATGCTGGGTGTGCAGGGTGGGTGGCACTGGTCGGGTGCAGGCTGGAGTCCCTGGAGCGGGGTTCCTGGCAGGGAAGCAGCCCCCAGCTCTGTGCCAGGGCCCCTCCTCTCCGCGGATTTCCCGGGATAATCCATTGACACGGCCCCTGGAGGATGCGCAGCTGAGCCCTGCCTGCACCGGGGCACCTCTGGCGGGGGTGGGCAGTGCAGGGACCCCCGGCCCCGGGGGGCTCCCGGCTCTCACCCCAGCGCCGCCTCTGTCCCGCAGCACCATGATGGCCAACGCGGCCACCATGAGGATCCTCATCAAGGGGGGGAAGGTGGTGAACGACGACTGCACCCTCGAGGCCGACGTCTACATCGAGAATGGCATCATCCAGCAAGTGGGGCGGGAGCTGATGATCCCGGGCGGGGCCAAGGTCATCGACGCCACCGGCAAGCTCGTCATCCCGGGGGGAATTGACACCAGCACCCACTTCCACCAGACCTTCATGAACGCCACCTGTGTCGATGACTTCTACCACGGCACCAAGGTACCCCCGCAGCCTGAGCCCCACGTGGGGTCTGGGGGCTCCCTGGGGGCACAGATTGGTGCAGGCAGCTCTCGGCCCCGGCCCCGAGGGCATCCCAGCAGCATCAGCTCCACGGGAGCATGGTGGCATGGCACTGCCTGTCCCCATGTCCCCATCCATCACGCCTCCTCGTTGTGACAGCCCTCCTCCCACACTGGGGCCGTGGCACCCTGTGCCAGCTCGGGGACCCTCTCCCCTCCCCGTGCCAGTGGCACTGTGTACTGGGTGTTGCTGCTTGGGAGTGTCAAGGGGCCAGCACAGGATTGTCCCTGCCGCTTGTCCCGCTGTCCCCAGCACTCACACAGAGCAGCCATTGTGCCAGGCCAGCGCTGGCCGTGCCTGTCCCCAGAGCACCCCAGGGCGTCCCTGGGCAGGGGGCTCAGCCGTGTGCTGCAGGGAAGGGGCTGGTGCAATGCCCACGGGCGCCACATGCCAGGCCTCCTCGCTGTCACTGTCACCTGCCTCGTGGCACCACGCTGGCACCTCCTGAGAGGGCCGATGGGCAAAGGAGCTTTGGGGATTAGCGGGGCCGGGTGAGCCGGGGACACCGTCAGTGCCACCGCGCCTGCACTGCCGCCCACGCTGCCGCGGCGGGGGGGCTCCCCGCAGCCCCACCGCACACGGGGCTCTGTGCCAGGGGAGCTGCCGGGTCCCGCAGCACCCCAAATCCAGTGGTTGGTGCTGGGAGGGGGCAGTAGGTGCCCTGGCAGTGGGTGCCCTGGTTGGGGCACCAGATGTGTCCTGCACCCAGATGTGCTGCTGCAGATGGGCAGCCATCGGCAGGGCCAGGGGGATGTGGGGGTCCCTGCCTGCACCTGGGACCCCTGCATGTCTGTGGGCAATGCTCAAACGTGGCCACCCCAGCCTGGCACCCGGGAGCTCACCTGGCTCACGGCAGGGCAGGATGGCTGCCAGCAGCGGGGGGATCAACTCTGAACCCCCCACCGCGGCCCCTGTGCCCCACAGGCAGCGCTAGTGGGGGGCACGACGATGATCATCGGCCACGTCCTGCCCGACAAGGAGACGTCGCTGCTGGACGCCTACGAGAAGTGCCGCAGCCTGGCCGACCCCAAAGTGTGCTGCGACTACGCCTTGCACATGGGCATCACCTGGTGGGCGCCCAAGGTGAGCCTGGCCCGGCTCCGGGAGCAGCTGCCGGGGCTAATTCCCCGCCCCGCTGATCCCATTAGCCGCTTGGGGGGCGGGCTGAGCCCCCAGGATGCCTTTTGAGCTGCCCTGAGCCGGGCTCAGCGGGGCAGGGGCTCATGGGTGCCCCGGGGCACGGGGTCCCTGTGGGGCTGAGCCCCTCACTGGGGCAGGGAAGGTGCTGCTGCTGCCCCATGGAGGGGAGCAGGGTGCCCAGGGCTGGTGGTCCCAGCCTCGGGGGACCCTAGCCCACAGCATGACTCCCGTGGGGGCGGCAGGCAGGATTGGTGAGCAGACCCCATCCCACGGCACACTCAGCCCCTGCAATCCCCTCAAAGCCTCTGGAGTGGGATCAGACCTGGCTCCCGGCTGTGCTGCAGGGAGACCCCAGTCCTTGACCCCCCTTCCAGCAGAGCAAGGGCAGAGGGATGGAGTGGGCCCCCCCCGGCGGCAGGAAAATCCCTTCTGCTCCCCACCAGCAGCTGTCACTCCCCGTGTCACCCTCAAATCCACATCCTCATCCCCAGGGGGTGGCTGGGGCCCCTCGTGGGGTGAGGACCCACTTTGACCCCTGGTCCCGGTGCAGGTGAAGGCAGAGATGGAGACGCTGGTGAGGGAGAAGGGGGTGAACTCCTTCCAGATGTTCATGACCTACAAGGACCTGTACATGCTGCGGGACAGCGAGCTCTACCAGGTCCTGCGCGCCTGCCGTGACATCGGCGCCATCGCCCGCGTGCACGCCGAGAACGGCGAGCTGGTGGCTGAGGTGAGGGCAGGGAGCATGGGGGGAGGAGTGGGCACCCAGCTGGGGCAGCAGAACCCTCACCCTGGCACCCCCAAATTCCCCAGGGAGCCAAGGAAGCTCTGGATCTGGGCATTACGGGGCCAGAGGGCATCGAGATCAGCCGGCCTGAAGAGGTAGGTGATGGCAGATGTCACCATGTCACTGCATGGGATGTGGCTGGGATGGTCCAAGACATCCATATAGCTGCCACCACCCATCCTTGTGTCACCCACACGCCCGTTGGCACCACCATTGTGTGTCACATGTGTCATCACTGGCTCTCTCTGCAGCTGGAAGCTGAGGCCACGCACCGTGTCATCACCATCGCCAACCGGGTGAGTGGCCCTGACAGTGGTCCTGTCCCTGTCCCATGGGGGTTCCTGTGCCTCAGAAGGGGTGCAGGAAGCCCCTAGGGAGATGGGGTGCCATGGAGACAGCACCACTGACCCCCTCTCTGCAGACTCACTGCCCTGTGTACCTGGTGAACGTCTCCAGCATGTCCGCAGGGGATGTCATCGCTGCTGCCAAGATGCAAGGTAGGGGACAGAGTGGGGACCTCCCTGCCTGGCATGCCAGTGGGCAAGGAGCAACTATGTGGGTACAGAAAAACCCATTGACACAGGACACAGGGGGGCGCTGGGGTGGTTTCGATCTTGGAGGGATGTGGATGTGGATTGTGGAGCTGTGGACATGCAGTGACACACGGCCACCCACAGACACGGGCAGGAGCACAGGGCACAGGAACTCTTGTGTGCCTGTGGGGCCGTGCCCAGCACAAGTGAGCACACCTGGAGCCCAGCTCTGCTCATACACACGGGACACACACAGGACACACACATGTGAGCACACATGGGTCACACACAGGTCACAGCAGCATACATGTGGGCAGACACAGGTCACACACTTGAGCACACACAGAGGTCACACACAGGTCACACACACACACGTGAGCACACTCAGGACAGAGGGCTCACACCCCAATGGGAGCACAGCCATGCTGACTCAGACCGTGCCCATACGTGTGCCCTGGCACCCCCGCCTGTTGCCCACGCGTGCGTCTCCTCTCGGCAGGGAAGGTGGTGTACGCAGAGACCACCACGGCACACGCCACGCTCACCGGGCTGCACTACTACCACCAGGACTGGTTCCACGCCGCCGCCTACGTCACCGTGCCGCCGCTGCGCCTCGACACCAACACCTCCGCCTACCTCATGAGCCTGCTCGCCAAGTGAGCCCCTCTGCCTGTCCCATGGGCCCCTCTGCCTGTCCCATGGGCACCCCCTCCCTGCAAGCTGCACTCCCTGGTGCCACCTGGGCATCCTGGTGTCCCACCCTGGGTGCCAGGCTGTTTGGCTGTGCCCTTGCCCCAGGCACTCTGTTCCCCCTGAGCTGTGGCCTTGAGGCACCTTCTCCTTTGGGCACCCCACATGGTGGGCATCAGGCTCTCTGCGCTTCACTACCTGGACACTGGGCCCCCTTGGGGACACGCTCTGTGGGTGCTGCACTTCCCAAGTACTTGCTGAGCACGTGGGCTGTGGGTGTTCCACTCAGCCACTCCCTGCATGGTTGCTCCTTTCCCTGGGCACCCCATTCTGCAGGCACCCCATGGTGTGGTGCTCCATTTCCTGGGTGCCTCATTCCCTGGACATCTTGCTCCCTGGGTGCCAAGAACTCCAGTCATCCCATGGTGTGGGTGCCCCATTCCCTGGACACTGAGCTCCCCAGGCACCCCGTGGCAGGGGTACCCCATTCCCTGAGTTCTGGGCTCCCTGGGCACCCCAAGCAGCCCTGGCAGTGCCATCCCCCACGCTGCTCTGTCCCCCACAGTGACACATTGAACATTGTGGCCTCGGACCACCGGCCCTTCAGCACCAAGCAGAAGGCCATGGGCAAGGAGGACTTCACCAAGATCCCCCACGGTGTCAGCGGGGTGCAGGACCGCATGAACATCATCTGGGAGCGTGGTGTGGTACGGCACAGCCAGCCTCGGCACGGGGCTGCTGCTAGGGCCTTACGGGTGCCTCATTGGAGTGGGACATCCCATGGGGTGTTTGCCCCCCTAGCACGAGGGCAGTGGGCAAGGAGCTCCCCAGAGCGCCCCAGTGGGTCCTGGCCAGGATCCTAACCGCACAGCACACCTGGGATTTTGGGGGGGATTTAGGGGTGGCAGGGAGTGACAGAGTCCAGTACATCCTCACCCCCACTCTGGCGGCAGGTGGGGGGTAAGATGGATGAGAACCGCTTCGTGGCCGTGACCAGCTCCAACGCTGCCAAGATCCACAACCTGTACCCCCGCAAGGGCCGGATTATCCCCGGCGCCGACGCTGACGTCGTGGTCTGGGACCCCGAGGCCACCAAGTAGGTGACACTCCATGGTGGGGCGGGCTGGGGAAGGGGCTCCCTGTGCCCCCCAGCACCCGCTGACCACCCCATGCGCCTGCCCAGGACCATCTCCGCCAGCACTCAGGTGCAGGGCGGGGACATCAACCTGTACGAGAACATGCGGTGCCACGGGGTGCCGCTGGTCACCATCAGCCGTGGGCGCGTGGTCTACGAGAACGGCGTCTTCATGTGCGCCGAGGGCACCGGCAAGTTCTGCCCGCTGCGCTCCTTCCCCGACATCGCCTACAAGAAGCTGGTGCAGCGGGAGAAGGTACGGGAGCAGCCCTGGCCGTGCCATGGCCATGCCATGGCCGTGGCTGTGCCAGAGCGGTGCCATGGCCGTGGCTGTGCCAGAGCGGTGTTGTGGCTGTGCCGTGGCCATGGCTGTACCAGAGCAGTGCCGTGGCTGTGGCTGTGCTAGAGCGGTGTCGTGGCTGTGCCGTGGCCATGGCTGTCCCAGAGCAGTGCTGTGGCTGTGGCTGTGCCAGAGCAGTGCCGTGGCCGTGGCTGTGCCAGAGCGGTGGTGTGGCTGTGCCGTGGCCATGGCTGTCCCAGAGCAGTGCTGTGGCTGTGGCTGTGCCAGAGCAGTGCCGTGGCCGTGGCTGTGCCAGAGTGGTGTCGTGGCTGTGCCGTGGCCATGGCTGTACCAGAGCAGTGCCGTGGCTGTGGCTGTGCCGGAGTGGTGCCACGGTGTAGAACAGCGCTGCACCTTGCTGGCTGCTGGATGGGACAAGGGGGCAGCGGCTGTGCCAGAGCAGGGTCTGTGCCAGGCCGATGCCATGCTGTGACAGGAGCACAGAGCCCCTGAGGATCAGAGTGTGACAGAGAACCCTCACCTGGGTCCTTGCTGGCACACTGGCAGTGCAAGGGGACAGTTGTCCCAACACGTGTGTGGCCTGTGCCCATTTCCAGGCATGTGCTGAACATCGAGGCTCCCCGTGCCCCCCGTCCAGGCTCTGCCCTTTGCTGGCTCTCTCAAAGCAGCCTCACAGCTCGTGGTGGCCCCCGGTGCACCGGGACAGGGACACGTGTGGCCAGGGCAGCCCGGAGTGACACCCAGGAGCTCTGGCAGTCCCTGTCACCCTCTGTCACAGGGACCCCCTGTGCCCCCGTGCTGTGGCTGTAGGGGACAGGCTAGGGGACAGCATGGTGCTGATGCTGCAAGGGAAGGGGGCAGCCGGGGGCTCCGGCACTGTCACAGGAAGATTATGGCAGCACTGGGGCTCTTGTTGGGAGCTCTGTGTGGCTGGGCACAGGGCATCGCATGGGTTTGGCTTTGCATGGCTTTGCTTGGCTTTGCTTGGCTTTGCTTGGATTTGCTTGGCTCGGCTCGGCTTGGCTTGCCTTGGCCGGCGGGACGGGGCGAGGGGCTGCTCTGCCAGGGCCACCCACCTGCCCCAGCCCCTGCTCCTGCCCTGGCACTGCTTTGCACCGGGAGGCCCCCCAGCCTGCCCAGCTTCTCTCCGAGTGCCCCCTCCCCAGTGGCAGCCCCCTCCCCAGCCTCAGCATGGCCCTGCCCCTTCCCTGCCCCCGCCCGGCCGATCCGCACCCCGCTGCAGGGCCCTGGCACCCCGCACCCCGCTGGCGCTGCGGGCCCCCCGCCCCGCGGCTGCTGATGCTCTCTCCGCTCTCTCTCTCGCTCCCGGCAGAGTTTGAAGCTGCGGGGTGTGGATCGCACCCCGTACCTGGGGGACGTGGCCGTGGTTGTGCATGCCGGGAAAAAAGAGACGGGGACGCCCCTGGCCGATACGCCCACCCGGCCGGCCACACGACACGGGGGCATGAGGGACCTGCACGAGTCCAGCTTCAGCCTGTCCGGTAAGAGCGGGGCCGCAGTGGCGCTCCGGCCCCCGGGGCTCGCCGGCAGCCCCGCATCTGGTAGCTCCTGGCACCAGCCGGGCACTTGGCCCCGCCGGGGTGTCCTCATTACCCCCGCCACCTCCCAGGGTGCTGGCACTGCCACCGCAGGGTGTCCTGGCATCCCTCCCCTAGGGCTGTCCTGTCACTCCCTTCTCCAGGCTGTCCCCACCACTCCCGCAGGGCGTTCCCGCTGCCACCCAAGGTACCCCAGAATCATCCCCACATCCCGCACCCCAAGGTTCTCCCGGGCGGGGGCCGTGGCAGAGCAGGGAGTGGCCCCAATCCTGGGATCTGCAGCCCCCCAGCCCTCGCCCCCTCTCTCCGTGCACCGTCCGTCGTGTGGCTGCGCTGGCTGGGCTTGGGGGCGGGCTGGGGGGGCTGTGCCGGTGAGGGGGGGGCTCTGGGGGACTGTGGGGAAGGACGGAGCCGTGTGCTGCACAGGGGCAGCCCCCTCCCCGCGCCGGGGTCTCGGGGATGCTCCGCGCCGGCCGGCACTTGCCCGGTGCTCTGCGGCCACCGGGGCCGCTCTGTCCCCGGGAGGCCAGGCCTGGGGACAGGGGGACCCCGAACCGTGTCAGTGCTGGCACAAGGCCGGGGCTGCCAGAGGTGCTCAGGGCTGGTCAGTGCTGGTCAGTGCTGGTCAGTGGTCAGGGCTGGTCAGTGGTGAAGACTAGTCAGGGCTGGTCAGTGCTGGTCAGTGGCCAGGGCTGGTCAGTGCTGGTCAGGACTGGTCAGTGCTGGTCAGGGCTGGTCAGTGCTGGTCAGTGGTCAGGACTGGTCAGTGCTGGACAGTGCTGGTCAGGGCTGGTCAGTGCTGGTCACAGCTGGTCAGTGCTCCCCCATGTGCAGCACAGCCGCGGTGGGAGAGGGGGGATACGGAGCCCCCGCTGTCCCAGCAGTGCTGGGGTGCCCGGGGGGTCACGGCCCTGTGCCCCCCCGATGCCTACCGACTGTCCGTGTGTCCGGCAGGTTCTCAGATCGATGACCACGTTCCAAAACGAGCTTCGGCCCGGATTCTCGCTCCCCCCGGGGGCCGGTCGAGCGGCATCTGGTAGAGCCGGGGACCTATCCCCCAACTGAGGACCAGGCGCCGCCCCCAGCGTCCCCGGGCCCCGGCTCCGGCGGGGCTCCCCTCGCCGCCCGGCCCCCGTGCTGCCG
>VWYP01014495.1:0-26609 GCA_013400435.1 Pycnonotus jocosus
CAGTTTCATTCTCTGAGAGTATCTGCTGGAGTTCAAGTCTGTGAAGGTTTATTCAGGGTTAGTATTCAACAGGCAGTATTCTTCTTGCCTGTTTTTGAACTGATGTTATATATTAATTGTTAAGATGTTAATAATTAAACAAGGTTCCTTAAATAATAGTAGCCACTGTGAAATTTAATATAGGTAAATATAAATATAGGGGAGTTTTTATATTTCTCAAAATAGTTCACTTGAAAGTCTTTAAAATTTTGCCTGCCTGCAGAGTTCTTTGTAATTTTCTTGTGTATTTTCCTAGGTTTTTCCACAGTAGATAGGGTGCTAAATTCTTACCACAGAGCAGACACTTAGTAATTTTCCATGTGCTACTGAGAAGTTTATTGGAGATTTGGAATTAATCACTTATACAGTACTATCTCATAATGTGGTTTAGCTGTTACTGATTGAGCAGGGTAAGTAAAGAGTTCTTAAACTACTGATGATGCCTTTCTATAAATTAACAATGCAATTAACCTCCACTCGAGCAGTGAATTATTTTCCTGAAAAATCTCTCCTTTGAGAAAGAAGTTGAAACCATAAAGCCTGAGAGGTTTTACTTATGGTAGCCCTTGCAGTGCTAAAAACATTCTGTGGCTACATATAAATATCTCCTCTTATTTCCTCATATAAATTTATGGAGACTGAAATGAGTAGTTGAATACTTTAGGGAGCTATAAAAAATTATACTTGAGCCAGAAGCTTCAACCTTTTTTCCACAGGAAAGAAGAGTTTTCCTTTTTCTTAGCAAATGGAATAGAAGCAGGAAGAATTGGTGCCAGTGGTTCCATTGGTAGTTTTCCCTTAACAGGGAAGGGAGAGGGGGCAAAAGGAGGAAGAAGAAATAATTTTTAAGGAATATTAATTTGTGTCCACAAGTTTAATTTTTCAAATAGTTTCTCGTTTTTTTCTTATACTGGAAAATACAAACAACTCTAGTAAATTTATATATCTTAAAATCTAACCATATTTTCAACTCCAGGAGTGAAGACTGGAGGTAGTTCATGAGTGAAACAGCCATAGTGCCCAGTCTCCAGATAAATTATATGCCAGTAGGAGAAGGTATGAAATAATGAAAATAGTTTTCTGATTACACTTGAAAACATTTCTCTCTATGGATTCTGCATATAATAATTAGAAACTAGGAGTGTTTAGTTAATGTTGGATTCAGAAAGAATTCTTCCATTTTTTCCTTCTTGGGAAAAAAAAAAGACAACAATTATAATTTACTAGGATGAGGGCAGGGATGAGATGGAGTTTTGTTGAATATTTAAGTCTTATTTGCAGGTTACATAAAGAGTCAACACTGAGTAGACTGTACTCACTGTCTCAGCAAACTACTCTGTTTCTTAGCAAGTGGTGGCCGTATCTAACCTGCAGTAGAAAACATTAGTCAGGGGAAAAACAGTGATAAAGAATCTACTGTTTATACCAGCCAGTGCAAAAAAGCAACAGACTTATGGGTAATGTTTTGTAAATTGGTAAGCAAAAACTATATTTGAAGTCACAGTGCAGATATGAACCAATCATACTTTCATGCAAATCTTTTCTGGAATCTGAGAAACTTCACTCATCACTGAATTTTTAGATGAGATGAACTCTTGTCTGGCACTGGTAGGATTTGCTATTATAATTGTGCTTCCTAATTTGATACCTGTACTCAATGCATATTAATGCAAGAATATTTTTTGGTCACTTGGTCTTTCTTTCTTTTTTTCTTTTGTATAGCATCATTCATTTCAGCTTTTGTGTGGGGAGAAATGGAAGATGGTGCAGTAGAAGATATACCTTCCCTTCTTACACACCACACTACACTGTACTATACTACCTTGCACCATACCAAAACATGTGATACTATGCCATATCGTAGCTTATGCACTTCAGATATTTGCATTTATACCAATCACCCATAAACTGTACTTGTCATCTCTTTTGTGTGTGAATAAATTTCTGTCTGTTGCTGACAGCTAGGCTACTCTTTTGTACCCAGAGCACCAGTAACAGACTCAGTGTCCACTCCTTTGGAAAGTGCTGTCTCCTAGCAGTTAGTAATATTTTCACCTCCACCTTCTGCTTGCAAATGATGCCAAAGTCCTTTGTAACTGATCTTTGTAACTTTATCTTCCCTTAAATTCCAAATAAAAGTACATTAAAATTCAAAAAGAAAGAAACTGAACATTGTTATTAATAACACCATGAAGGATATCTGCATGGTGGCATTCATGACAGATTTATTACAGTGTCTCAAAACTGGCACACCAGCTTCCAGCTGTGAAGCAGTTCTCTTTAGTGGGACAAAAAAAAAGTGAAAACTGTTTAAATGTCCTGAGTGGACAAAGCTAATAATATTGCTTCTATACTGAAAGTTTCAAATGCATTTTGTAGCATAGTTGTCTGATTATCTGGAAAAAAATATTTAAGACAAGTGGAGAATATTTTAACTTGGCTAATAGCTGGCATTCTTCCCACAGAGAACAAAAGATTCTCAAATGAAAATAACCTAAAGCTCCACGCACAAAGACTAGCGCATATCTGATGAGCATAGGTGCCAAGTGTAGATGCACAGCATGGTAATGTTTTTACTTAGCTGTCCTCCAACATTATTGTGCCACAGTGGAAAAACATATTGGGAATTAAACCTTAGCTTATCAAGCAACTAATAATTTAGTTGTTTTTTTTTTTTTTTTTGGAAGAAAGTCTGTTGTGGTTTTTGGGGGTTTTTTTGTTTTGTTTGTTTGTTTTTTTAACTAAGATGAAGCACAGTTTTTAACTTTCTGTGGCATTGGAAAAAAAAATTGTCTTAGAGGATAGTCAGTTTGAGAATAAACTCTTTACTAGGTTATTTAAACATGAAAAGTGACTGTCCCAACTCCAAAACATTAACTTGTTGTGGACAATGGTACTACTTTTGTATATTGTAATAATTTTTAAAGGTTATGTAACCTTTTATGTGTGGTTCCTCAAAACATGAATGATATTAATTTTCTGTATCATTTGAAGCTGTTTCTCTTTTATTTCTTTGTAGCTCTTTCCTTTATCTCTATCTGGGAGCTTTATACCTCCAAGTATTTTGCTTCTATGCCTAATTTTAATAAAATATTTTGATTGCTAAACTGGATATCAGGAAAAAAATAAATCAATGACTTCAAGTCAGGGAAGATGGTGGGAAAAGGGAGGGTAAAGGGGAAACCAAAGAATCTTCATTTTCAAATCAGCTTCTCTGTGACTCATGCTTCAAAAGTCTGGCTTAATTTCTTTATTAGGGTCAGTTCAGGACTAGAGGAAGAACAGTTTTAGAAGAATAGAAAATATGGAAACCTGCTTGACTGCTCTTGGAGCACAGACCTTGAGAATTCAAGGCCCAGCAGTGTCCTAATGTTGAGTGCATGCTAAAACTGTATTGTCCTCCAAGTTTTGTGGCTTGCTAACCTTTCAAAAGTGCAGCCAGCTCATAAACTGATTTTGTCAGTCCTGTGCAAAGAACATAACCAAACTCCATTTCAAAAATGCCTTGTAATCACAGGACTTGAACCTAGAAACAGTTGGTCCTCAAGAAAGCAGGTGGACTTCAAAGATTTTCTTCTCCTGAAGGGCATAAACTATGACTTTTCCTCTCCTGTGCTCTGATTTAGACTTTCTAGAAATACTGCATTGCGAACTCCCCAATTAACATTCCTCCAATCCTCTACAACTTCATTTCACCCTTTTTTTATTAATGCTTCTTCCCTCTCCCACCTCTTGTTGTTACTAATGGCAACAACCATTTAGTCTGATCCCAAAGCAAATAGCAGTTTTGGTTTTGTTTGGCGTGTTCTGTCATATTGTTAAAATATAGTCAAAGAAAAGGCTTTGAATGAAGGTAGATATTTGCAAAAGTGCTTCTTGAGACTAAGAAGTTGTGTGGGAATGAAAGTAATATAATGAAGCTTTCAAAGCACTACATTTCTGGAAGAAGATAGAGATTAGTGTAATAAAATTACGATAAACAAAAATCAAAATTTGGACATAAACACAGGAAAAATAACACTATAATTATAAAATGTACTAATTTCCATCTCACTTTTATGTCAATGCTGTTTAACTGCTTACTTCAACATGAAGTAAAATCTGTTATTCTTTCAGATAGTAGAATATACTATCAAAGATGACAAACTGTTTGGTCTTTATTTAGCTCATAGTAATCTCTTCAGAATTTTCTTTGTTTTCTCATAATCACTGTCATCAGAGTATTACAGAATCCCTTACAGATTTTTTCCTGTTTTTATTTTATTTTTATTTGATTTATTAACTTCCTTAGATCTTTTGTTTTGTTTTGTTTTGTTTTTTTCATGGTTGTTTTTTATTTTAGTTTTCCAGTCAAATCAAACATCCTTTAATTTTGTTTGGAATACATACACTGTAAGTTAAGGGTTTTGAGAGCAGAGTACTGGCTATTTATCCATGGTCTTGGTTGGGGCAAAATTAGTAATACTCCTGGTAAAATGATCAGTTCATGACCTTTTTTTAAGACCTCTGCTGACATTAATCTTTTCTGGGAAAAAAAGAAAAAAAAGGTTATAAAATTAGCCAAAATATACCTGAATATGAAGAAAAGATCAATTTTAAGGTGTGTAGCTGGAAAAAAAATCTTTTTTATTTGCAGAAAAGCCTCCTGTGTTTTAAGTGTAGGAATTCAATTTCTTAAAACTGCCAAGTTCATATAATTTGTAACTTGAAAGATGAGCTAAGGCCAAAGATAAGAGGTGCAACAAGACGAATTGCTGGGTCCTGCACTTAGGCCAAGCTACAGGCTGGGGACAGAGTGGCTGGAAAGTGGCTCAGCAAAAAAGTGCTTGGGAGTGCTTGTCAATAGCTGGCTGAACATGAGCCCAGGTGGCCCAGAAGGCCAATGGCACCCTGGCCCAGTTAGCAATAATGTGGCCAGCAGCACCAGGACAGTGACTGTCCTCCTGTACTGGGCACTGGTGAGGCCACACCTCGAGTTCTGGGTTCAGTTTTGGACCCCTCAATTTAGGAAGGATATTGAAGTGCTTGAGTATTTCCAAAAAAGCAGAATGGAGTTGATGAAGGGTCAGGAGCACAAGTCTTGTGAGGAGTGGCTGAGGGAATTGGGGTTTTACTGTGGAGAAAAGGAGGTTCAGTGATGACTTTATCATTCTACAACTCCAGGTTTTAGCCAGGTGAGGGTCAGTCTCTTCTACTGTACAACTAGCAACAGGATGAGAGGAAACAGGCCCAAGCTGCACCAGGGGAGGTTCAGGTTGGACATTAGGAGGAATTTCTCCACAGAAAGGGTGATTCAACATTGAAATGGGCTGCCCAGGGAGGTGGCTGGGTCACTTAAGGAACGACTGGACTTAGTGCCATGGTCTAGTTGGCATAGTAGTGTTCAGTCAGAGGACAGACTTGATGGTGTCAGAGTTCTTTTCCAACCTAATTGATTCTGTGATTGTTTGTAATTCTGTGATCCTCTTATGATACATGTAACAGTGCACTGAAGAATAGTAAATCATAGGAATTGCTGAATTTCTTGGGAAATACTTGATGGCAGTCTGCTTCAGGTTTATTTATTTAGACAGTGACAAACTCGGTAGAATGCATATGATGGTGGTATATTTACAATTAAGTGACTTTCACTTTGACACAAACAAATGTGCCCAGTGAGAGGCAGTCTTTACCTACACTCCAATCCAAATGCTCAGAAGACTGACATTTCCTAAATTTCATTCATGTGGGATTTTTATACTTGTTCTATGTGGATTTTATTTACAAATACTTTACCTAAGGAGAAAATTAAAGACAACTTCGTATTTTAGTGTCTAAAACATTTTGATGTTCTGTCTTAAGCAGTCATATCAATAGCTCTAATATGACACAAATACTAGCAAAGTAATTAACAAGGTTGAGACTGTAAAAGGGAAAAACTATGAACAGAACATTTTTTGAGATCACCTTTTCTGCACAGATACTATTTTTTGTAACATTAGAGCTTTACATTTCTACTCATGACTCAAAATGCAGTAAAACATAGAAAATAATATCTTTTTCAATTATATAAATTTATACTTTGCAATGACAAATGTGGAGTGAAAAGTAGAACTTAGGTTTTTGATTACATTCACATTGCTTCCAAACATATAAGACTGAGTTTTGTTGCTGTCTGTGTGCAAATCAGAGAAGCGAAGGAAAATCTGTAGTGAGGGATCTGGGTCTGTGTAGGAAAGGTTTAGCCTGGCATATGCATCGCACCAGGTCTTTTAATCCATTTGCCTGATTCTGCATTTTCAGAATGTGATTGTTTTATATTTACATCCAGTCAAAGGCAGAGATATACATGTTCAGAGAGATATGCAAAGTTATGTTATGTTTCATGTAGTAATACTGCTGTAGCTGCACTTTGCTCACAGCACAATTTGTAGGACAAGATAATATGTTTTTACATCCGCAACACAGTTGGACAAACTAGGTAAGACTTCTAATTTGCCAACATTTTTAGTGATGAAGGGCTGAAGAAGCAGGGCTGAGGAATTAAGCATCCCTCAGCTTGATCTCTTTCCCAATTAGGTGCTTTACATAAGTTTTCTGCCTCACCAAATGGTCAATTTTGTCCATTGCCAGTGACCCAAAGGAGCCATCGTGGAAGCATGCAATTGCTAGGAAATTTTAGGATATCCCTTTTTTTCTTTTTCTTTTTTTTTTTTTTTTTTCCTACCCAGTACTTCTTGCTGAACTCTGTAATGCCTTGGTCTGCTTGGCAGATTTCGAGCTTGTTTGATTTACTCTGGTCTATGTCCTGGAGAAACAACAAAATTCTCAGGAGGTTCAAAACAAGCTTGTGCTTGCAAATTTTAGAACATCGAGATAGAATAAGATAACTTGGCAAATTTTAAAACAACCCAGAAAAAGTAAGGCACTTCACAAACTTTAACTTATCCACACACAAGGCATTGATTGGAATGCACCTACACTTTAATGTTTCCAGCAGGACCACTGGTTGACATGCACTATTTTGGACTGGAACACAGACTGATTAAAGGCACGAGGGGGCCAGGGCAAGCACTGGCCATCCCAGCAACAGTGAGCTCACCCTTGTCCTCCCCAAATTCCCACATGGTTCTTTTCAACAAACCCACTGGTGTGCTAAAAATTCCCGTCCAGGTGGCCATGTGGTGTGAAAAATGAGGCATATGAACCTAATCTTACCCAGGGACATTTTATTCATCAGGCTTTGGAAAGCAAGGGTAAGCCTGTGAAGTCCTTTCCTGGCAGAGATAAGTATACACTTGCCCTCCTTCAAATGGGACTCAGGGCAGGTCTGTTTAGTTGCAGTTAAGAGTAGCTTTGTGTTCAAACTAATGTGGGGCTTGGCTGCTCAACAAGACCTATTTTCTCAAGTATTCCACAGTTAGCCACACTATGCAGCTTTTGATCTGGAGATAGCTCATATTTGGCTGACTTAAAGCATAAGACAGATTGAGTCACATCTGTGTAGAAGATACAGTACAAATTAAAATTGACCTTACACAACATGGCCTATGGCCATGCATGGCAGAAATTCTCTCCTCACAGTGCCAAAGGGCCTTTGGGCATGCACTTGGGCTATTTGCAAAGATGGCCTGAAGGTGGGTGGCATAATGGGGAGGTGGAGGAAGTGAGAGTGTTGGAAAGTGCCTTCATAGATGAGGTTAACTGAGGAGCTAAGGAAATTTTTTTCTTTGAAATAACAAAATTCAGTTTTGCTATGGTGTCAAAAAGCAAGTAGCATGTTATCAATGCAAGTTTGGAGCTCAGAAGATATTTCAGTGATTGTATTTGGCTGCATGAGCATATAAAGAAGAAATAGAAAACCAAAACGTGGTGATGAGGACATTTCAGTTAATAAATGAATAAGCTGCTTTATATTCTGGTGTTGATTAATTTAACACATGGGAGAGGTCTGAGGAGGGCAGTTGCTATTCTTAGTATAATTAAGCATAGGAACCATTTGAAACCCTTGGTCACAGCAAAAGCATCCCTGTTTCTGTAGGAACAAGAAAAATGTTGAAACTAAGTACAGGAATGAACTCTATAAGGAGACAGGTTTGAGATGTGTGGGTGTTTAAGACAAACATTTTCTGTTTGGCTGACGTTGCAATAAAAGATAATACCATGTTCCTAGAAAAAGAGAGGTTGCAGAAAAAATGCTTTTGTTCCTGTCTTGAAAGTAAATATGGCTAATTGCTTTACAACTATCCGTTAAGCAGAGAGGGTGTTTGCTTTTTTACATGTTCTCCCATACACAAAGCTGTTCTGCTCAGGCTGTTTTCATTGTATATGTAATCTAAGAATACACTTTGCAAAGCTGGTTTTCAGAACTCTGTGTTCTGTCAACTTCTCTCTGCCCGCAGATTTACCACACATGCATGAGAAATATTCATCATTCTGGATATATTAGATGGATATATTAGAGCTGAACTTTAACAGCTCTAAGTTTTACAGCAATTGACCTGCAGAGGAGCTGCAGTCATCTGAGAGAAGGAATGTAAACTGGGCTCAGCAGCTATCAGCTTACAAAAACTCTTTTTAAAGAATGTAGATCTAAAGTTCTTTGATTCTGTCATATCAAGTAAAAAGTAGTCTTTGTGCAATGAGTGGCTGGAGCACATCTAGCATTTAAAACAATCCCAGAAAAATTTATTCAGCCATAGGTGTGTATCCTTCTCATGCTGAATGCTGTGTGTGTGTTATGATTTGAGAGGAATTCTCCAGGGCACATCAGTATACAATATACATTCTATGAATTACAGAAGATTTTCTATTCTTATGGCATTTTTTGCACTCAGCTAGTGGTACATAGAGTGATCTGGATACTAGTTTAACTATAATTAAAAATGCAGTATGATCATTGCATATGACAAGCTTTCTTCACTGTTGTAGAATGTACAGTAGAAAACATCATTCTTGAACTGAGAATAGTGTCTTAATTACCTTGGTGTCTTAACCACCTATTAAGTATTTAATTGTCTAAAAGCAATTTTTGTGCAAGAGGGTTGGTTGGAAAATAATTTGAAATATTTTCAGTTTCTTTTTCTCGTTTCAGTTTTACACGGTAAAACAGAAAGTGATTCAGAAATTGCTGCCCTATTAGGAATAATATTGATGGGAATAGGCACATCCACTGCGTGAATGTGTGGCTCTGAGGCTGGTGTACTTGGAAAAAATTGGGGCTTTTTTATCATGGTATGTTCTATTCAACACCTGGTGTACTGACACATGATGGGATTACAACTTGATCAGAGAGAAGAAAGAGCCCTAGCACAGAAGGTAGTGGAACTCATTGGTGGAGCTTTAAACTAGCCTGGAAAGGGAAAATACCTGGTTTAAGGGTGACGAGCAATGGATCCCTCAATCTGCTCTAGGAGGTGTTAGCTACAATATACCACACCTGAGATGTTTCTACACTAATGCACAGAGCATGAGGAACACACAAGAGGAGCTCAAGGCTTTTCCTGTATCCCAGAGATTTGACATCACTGGCATGAGTGAAACCTGTTGGAATGAGTCCTGTGAGTGGAGTGCCCCGTTGGATGATTCCAGGCTCTGCAGGAGGGATGGGCAGGGCAGAACAGGCTGGGGGATGGCACTGCATGTAACAGAGGGGGTGGAATGCATGGAGCTCACAGCTGGCAGGGCAGCTGAGAGCCTCTGGGTTAGAACCAAAGGGCAAACAAGTAGAGCAAGAGTCTACTATAGACCTCCTGGCCAGGATGACGCAACTTTGGATGTATGGACAGACTGGGACATGAGATGTTGGAATGCAGTGCCATGGAAAGGGACCAGGAGATCCTGGTCAGTGGCAAGTTGAATATGAGTCAGTACAGCCAAAATGCTGGAAATACCTTTCACAAGATTGCACCTGACAGGTGTGTCCACGTGGCTTGAAGGACAAAGGGTCAAGATGGTGTCAGATCCCTCACAGAAAGGCAGGAGCTTGCAGAGCAGTTCCAGCGGCAGATGAAGACCCTCATCCAGGGTCAGCGCCCTCCTCATCAGGGGACAGCAAGGTGGGCACGGCAGGCAAAGCAGTGGGCTGGACCCATTCAGTGCTTTCTCTCCCCTGCTGGACGCTGCTGACAAGCCACTGGCAACCCAGACCACAGAGGGACTACTATCTGCAAGCCCACTTACTTAAAAAAAAGAAGATAGTGTTGATAATGTGTATATGAGAAACAGTTATAAAAAAACATTATGTCCTGTAGTGCTCATTAGAAGTTCTAGTCCCTAAATATCAAAATAATGTACCAGACACTAATTTTTCAGATCAATTTCATAGGCATGTGCTCTTATTCCAGAATAAATGCTAATGCATTTTAAATCGCTTATTGTATGAAGACAATTGGAATAACAATAATTATAGGAATAACTGATTTCCTCTGCAGTTAATTTTCACATGTTAGCAGAACCACAGAGCACTCTCTAGTTTTATCTGGATAGTGTTTGTGTTTGAAAAAGTGATTCGGTCTGTACTCCTGAACAAAGCCCATGGCAGGAGAATTCACCTTCTGAATTCTATAAGTACTTGAACCATTTCTGGAATTTATTTTTGCGATAATGTTTGTGTACTAAAAGTTGTACTTAATACCTAATCTATGTTATTGCTTTAGGGTAGATACAGTTCTAGGATCCTTATCTCTTTGGCATATTTAGTGCATTTGTCTTTGTCTGTTTTTATCTAAGTTAATACTCAGAGCACTAGTGACCTAGTTCCTTCCCCCATTTGTTTAAAGATGAGGTGAGTCTGTAAGGAACAGATAAAATATGCCTACTAAGATACTATTTAATATTATTTAATTTACATTAGCTGGCATAGTCCCAGTGATTTTATTATACCCATCTGAAAACCTTTGTCTTCAAGTGGCATCACCTTAAATCTTTACTGCTTGTTAAAGCCCATGCAATTACTAAGTGAAGTTGATTATTATGGGTTAAAAATTCAGTCTTTCCACTAGCACAACAAAATCTAAAGAGTTTGTTTTTCTGTTCCTGTTAGGTAGGGAAACCTTCTGCTGCTCTGCTATTATGAAGCCTTTTGCACAGAGAAAACAGCAGACAAAGTTTCCTGTATAATAAAAAAATTATAACAATAATAAATAAATAATAAAAATAACATNACTGTGTCAGCTAGATCATGGAACTAAGTATCACATTCAATCTTTCCTCTAACACCTCCAGAGACAGTGAGTCCGCCACCTGCCTGGGCAGTCCATTTCAACATCTGATCATGCTTTCTGTGGAAAAATTCCTCCTACTGTCCAACCTGAACCTTTCCTGACAGAGTTTGAGACTGTGTCCTCTCATCTTGTCACTAGTTATGTGGGAGAACATTTTTTTTGATATCATAGGTTAAAAATAATAGTAGAACTTAGGTAACTTGCCTATTAGACCTTATTGAAGAATTCTTTGTTTATAAGTAATTTTTAAGTAAATGTGTTAATGTTTTAAAAGCTTCTGGCAAAACCCAAATTGCTTCAATTAAATATTCTTTCCTCTCATAGCAGACTTAATGTTAGAATAGCTCTTCCAACCAATAGATGAAGACAAATCCCATAGTCTTGTAAAGATCTCTCTCTATATATGTAAACCTCTGGGGGTTTATTTGGGACTGTGGACAGCATGCACTCTACCAACAGAGGTAATGTTGAGAATAATAATAATAATTTACTATCATCAGCCTTCTGTAAGGCTGTAAGGCTAAATGCAGCCTTCTGCTTTTTTGATCTGTGTATGCAGCCACTGATTCTATAAATATGTCTCAGATTACCTCAAATTAGGACTTTTTTGCTTAACCTATTGTATTTTAACTGAAAAAGAAAAAGGAAAACCCCCTCAAGATGATTTCAGAGTTGTATAGAGGAACTAATGTTTAGGCAGAGGATTGCTACTGAAGCATTATGAAACCAGAAGACACTATTTGTCTGGAATTACATCTTGATTATTTCTTTTTTAAGAAGATAAATAAATATTTATGGAATCACAGAACAATTTGACTTAGAAGGAGCTTAAGGTTTATTTATTTTCAACCCCACTGCTGTGAGCAGAGACACTCTCCACTAGAGCAGGTTGCATCCCTTTCCTCCAGCATGTGCCTACAACACACAGCTTATCCTTCACAACTGACTAACCTTGTGGAGAAACATGAGATTCCCTTTTTGCCATGCCTAAAATACTATCCATGGCTGCATGCTGTTTGCATCCTGACCCCAGTTTATGGTGAGTCTGCCCTACCCTGTGCTATGACTCTTCCAGGGGGAAATCTGCAGGCAAGCAGGTGAAGAGGTTGCACATTACTCCAGCCAGCACCCAGGTTGTGTGGAGTAATTTTTATTTCTCATCTTCAGATTATTGTTAGACTACAAAAAATTAGAATAGTTCTGATTGGAAGGGGCCTACAATAATCATTGAGTCCCATGGAGTGATCACTTCAAGGACGAGTAATTGCTCAAGCTTTTTTTTTAAGGCTGTTGTACAAATGCCTCTTAAACACTGGCAGGCTTGGGGCATTGACCATGGGACATAGGCCACTGACCATTCTGAACTATTTACATGAAGGATCAGAGGTCATCAGATGTGTTTCCCTTGCAGTAATTTTACTTGCCCAACATCACATTTCATTGGACCTGGATAGAGTCCTAAATTCAGTTTAGAGTTCATAAATGGTCACGTCATCCAATTTGTGTGTACTTGTTGCTAGAATCTTACACCTGAACTTCAGGAAAAGCTCTATCCAGAAATGTAGGAAGTGAGAAGCCATGTTATTGAGAGCTTTTCCTGATAAACCCCACAAGTGAATATAGATTCAAACCTGAGAAATCTCTAGAGTAAATTAATATGTCATGGCAAATCTGCTTAGGATCTTATCTGAGCTTCTAGAGAGAAGACCATATGACACAGATCTTGTGTCATAGGACCTTGTTTTGGACCTGCCAAATCAGCACATTCAGAGCAGAGCCCTGAGCTCTGTGTGAGTACTTGGACCTGGAAAAGACTGTAGATAAATTTTTGATAGTTTTACAAAGATTTTTTTTTACAAAGAAACTTCTCTTTGTATCATTACATTAAAACTGTTGTGTTATTGTAAATCTTGCAGCAGGACAGGATGTCTGGCTCTTGTTCTGTCATGAGTAACAAAAGCAACATGTATCTTTGTTGCAGATCTAAAAGAAGGTGATAACAAAATCTCTTTATAGGGTACTATGCCAGATACATTTTTTCTGAATCTGGATGTAAAACTAAATGGATTAGGACCTTCTTGTAGGAATACAGCTTGGAAGCAGGACTCAAAGTACTGCTAAACTCATTGCAGACGTAGATGTGCTAGAGGGCTACAGGCCCTGGCATGCTGGGGCAAGACCCTGAAGGAGGAAGAGATCAGTGTGTATGTATGTATGCTTGTGTGCAAGACAGTACAGGCCTGTACAAGTCTGTACTAGCCCATAACTAAGCAATGTTACTAAAAGACAAAGATATTGTTGTTATGCTTGAGAGGTTCAATAAAACTGGCTTCATGGTACAAACCATGGAGACCCCATCTCTTCAATACCTGACCCCTTCTAACATGTGAGACTGTGTTAGTCCTTATTTTTCCTTAACATATGCTTTGTAAGTGTGATAGAGGCAGAAGACAAAACTGTGTCAGACGACCTTGTGCAGTTGGGTGCTTGTGTCAGGCTTGTTTTGAGGAGGGTGTGAGCTACCCCAGTCTTTCCCCAACAGCTAGCTTCAACTGCATGGCCAGCTGTGTGCAGCTGTGCTCTGCATCATGGTGCCTCACACTCTCCTACCTCTCTATCCTGCACATGGAGGATTGCTACCTCCTTGCTCAGAGAAGCAAAAAAAGGAGTCCCTCAGCCTAAAAATGGGAAGCAAAGAGGGCAGGGATTGAACCCAGCATGAAACCAACTACCTTCCTACCCACCTAGGGGAAAGGAATGAGTAACATATGGTTACTGATGTCTAATCACTACTGAAAGTGGTCGCCAGTTCTGCTGCTGCTTAATAAAGTGTAAACATCTTTACAAAAGCACTGTGGGTCACTGTTGCAAATATAATTTCAGCATTTCAAGGTATTTTATTTCAGTTAGCTGTTTGGCTTTTCTTACAATGTCAGTTTACAATGATAAAGAATAAGCAATCTAAGCAAATAAATTGTAAACATAAAAATATCTCTAAAATACAAAATGCACAAAAATTATAGAGTAAGGCTGTGGTGCTGTGTTCATAAGGTACCTATTTTTTAATACGGATGTTCACTGACTTAACTGCAGACACAAATAAAGCTTAACCCACATATAGGCTTTTTTGAGGTGCAAAGCACTCCTTCCAAATAAACCACTTAATGGCCAGTGACGTCATTTAGCATGCACATAAATTCACAAAAGAGCTTCACCTGCTTACTTAGTGATATTAATACAGAATAAATATAAAATAAAAAGCTAGTTATTGAAATTTTCACCCAATTAAATACTGTGTTTTGAATCTTCTAACTTATATAACCTTTCCCTCTGTGCTCTGATGCATGCTGTATATTGTATGTTACTTTTTCCATAAAGAGTGACTTAGAATATTTGCTTGTGGCCATGAACCTCTCCAGGGTTTTTTTGTACATCCTTGGTTGGTGTTTTTGTCCTGGCATTTAATATCAGAACACAAAACACCAGAACACTTGGCTCACATCTGTGCTGTCCTGTCCTACAGAGCAGCAACAAAAAGTATGATTCATATGCACTATTATTAAGCAGTGTCCCTGTGTTCAAGAGAAGAACCCCTTTTTTACCCATATAAAGTAAATTCAAAGCCTAAGAGAGCAGTTCAGTAAGGACATGAGAGTCTAAATGTATTTGTTTTCCTACGTATTGTTCATTGCAATTAAGTCCAACAAAAGGAATAGCAGTTTAAATTATGGTCTTGATACTGTTCCTCTGTTGAGATTGGGTTGGTATCATCACATATAACATGTGGTTAGGCTCTTTGTTTTTTCTTCTTTTTTTAATATGGCTGCATGTAAACTATCTCAGTAAGGCAGACAATCTCCATGTAGACGGTTTATTAAAGTTGATAAAAGACAAAAAAATGTTTAATGTGAAAAGAAATTAGATTACCACTGTTAGGATCCATTTCAGTAAGACATATAAGAACACATTTCTGTCTAGAAGAAGAGAAGGTCTAAAGCTTTGTGAAACAGCATTTTACATAAATTTCATACTGTGAAACAGTATTTTACATAAATTGCAAATATGTGGCATAAGTATAGTGACATGTTCCTCACAGGCACACTCCAAAGTGTTCTAAAAGAGCTGACCAGTTGCTCTGTGAGTTTCTCCAGGTGAGAAGGATCTTTTTATCAGCTGCAGGAGGCAGAGTGCTTCCTGCTCAGATGGGAAAGTAAAACTGTTGCAAGCAAATTTGTCAACTTTAACCCTGTGCCCTCTTCCAGGGCTAATGCTTGTTGTGCAGCTGCTTGATGCTTTTATATTTACTGGGGGTAGCTTCTCCACAGCTCCTCCCCTAAAGCATTGCAAGATGTTCTTTTTTCTTGACCCATCACAACATGCTGCCTTTTCTTCACTTCTTGCAATTGGGAGAGATTATTGCTTTCAGATTTATTATTCATTTGTGAAAACATTTTTCAATTCTTAAAATGATAACTTATATTTTACTACTTTATTGTTTTATTTTTATCTTTTATTTTACTTACTGCCTCAGGGTTATAACACTTTCAGTACCAGTGCTGAAACTTTCTGTTTTACAACTTGTTTGCTTCCTGTTTAACAACTTGTATGGCTAATATTGCATCAGATAGATTTAGTTCTTTGTAAACTATTTTTTTCAGCATTTACTGCATTGTCAGGCTGAAAAAATGGAACAGAACATAAAGATAGACTGCTTTGAGTTGACTGTTAAGTTAATCAGTTACCTATGGTTTTCAACAGACAAACCTTCTCACTGGATGTTGCTCATTCTCTGAGTGGAGATACAATATGTGATATGGTTTGCCACAAAGTGCAAGGAGAAAGGTTTTGCTTAAATTTTTTTCTTTGGTTTTCTTTTTTGGTTTTTTGTTTGTTTGTTTGTTTGTTTTGTGTGTGGTTTTTTTGTTTGTTTTTGTTTTTGTTTTTATTTTTAAGGAATGATCTTTCTTTCATCACAGTGCTCCAAATTCATCAGCTTCATTGCACTTCTTTGAATGGTTCTGAGGTGTTGTCACATAACCACTTAAAATCAGTACTTTCCAAACAAGCTCACACTAGTTTTCGGTCCACCTCACTGTCTGCATTTTCAGCCCATAATCCAACAGCTCATCTGTGAATATCTTACTAGAGAAAGAGTCAAAGGCTTTGCTAAAGTCCAAGTAGACAATACATGCTGCTCTCTTTATCCACCAGGCCAGTGACTTCATCACAGAAGTTTATCATGTTGGTCAAGCATGACTTTCCCTTATTGAAACCATGCTGGCTACTCCTGGTGATTGTCTCATCCTTAATGTGCCTGCAAATTGTTTGCAGGATTAGCTGCTCCGTCATATTCCCAAGGGTGAAGGAGAGGCTCACCTGGTAGCTGCCCAGTTCCTCCTCCTTGCACTTCATGACTCCTTGCACAACCTTGACTCCTTGACTTCTTGACCCTTGCTTTTCTCCAGTCTTTGGTCATTTCCTAGTCACCTGATTGTTGAAAGGTTACCAGAAGTGGTCTTACAATGACAGCAACCAGCTCACTCCACACTCATGTGTGCATCCCATCATGTGGCATTGCCCTGTGTGCTAAATTATTCCCAGTCCTGACCCTCTTCCATGAAGGGTGTGTCTTCCTTGCTCCGACCTTATCCCTTAGTTTCTGTGACCCAGCATCCCTGAAGGCTGGTCTTAGCTAGAAAAGTCTGGGGCAAAGAACACATTTAGTATTTCCACGTTCGTTGCAATGTAAAGATAAGATTTGTTTTCTTGTGTCATGTTCTGTATCCTTATTTTAAAGTCTAATATACAGTAGCATTTCAGCACTAATCAGACAAACTGGAATCACTACTGCTCTTACTTACATTTCATACATAATTCCTATTTCAGTTTTCAGACAACTTTGTTCTCTGCTGATTTTTTTTACCTGATTGGTATGGAATTTCTTCTGTCTTCTGGTCTTTCCTTTTTCTCTTTTGTACAATATTACAAAGGCAACTTAGACTCATTGTTTTCTCTGTAAATTCCTTTTATGAGGCCAGGTTAAGTTCTCCTAATTCTGAACTTAGAGTTTGTTAAATTCTTTGATCATCCGAAAGCTCATTGATTTGCTCGCATCATTTGTAGTTGGCGTCAGTGAATAAACTTTGAACATTTGGTTTGGTTGACAATAGTGTTGTCTTCTTGTGTGGAATTTTTGTTATGGTTGATTGGTGGGTTGGTTGGTTGGTTCCTTGATTGGTTGGTTAGTGAGTGGGGCCTTTTTTATATGAATGAAGAGAGAATAATGTAAAATTTCAGGTAAAAATTTGCAGTGAGGCAGGAAAAGCAAATATATTAGATGTGACTCTGAACGAAATAAAAGTTCAATCGTCACATCATCGAAGAAGATAGTGATATTAAAGGTCACCACTGAGATAAAGTCAAGGTGGTCTCAAGTTAGTAGCATGGAGTGAAGGTTATGGCTGCTACCAAGAGAGAAAGAACATTCAAAGGATAGGTGCAATCATAGTTTGAAGCAGAAAAGCTCCCAATCCTAATTTTGATAAGACTTGTAGAATACATTGCAGGTTTCACAGCAAATGCTTTTAAAAAATCTTTCACTTCTGAGTGCCAGTGTGTGACTGGAAAATAATATATCAAGAGTAATATATAGTAAAAAGAAATTAATATTGGCAACTGGAGGCCCATTAATACAATTCCAGAAGCATCTAGGAGTTTTAAAAAAATTCTGTCAAAAGTCAATAGTGATAAATGAAGGAGAGAATAGAACTCACATGTGCTTGTACTTAGTTCATACCAAGCAGGTCTGATTTATTTTTTTTTTTTATGAGATAAATACAATAAAGTACATAATGTGTCACAGAATTAGTAAAATAATAATGGGGGGAGATTAGACCAGGAACTCAGATCTGAGAATATTCAGACTAAGGGGAAAAGACAACTATGAGAGAGTGACAAAGAGATGTATTATCTTGGTCCTAAAGACCTGGTTTGTGAGACAGAAGATAACATGCCCAGGCAAAATGCACCATGTCAGAAAGTAGAGAAGCACTGGGGCTAAGGGGTAGTGAGGTAGCATATAGAACGGTGTGAATAGCTTTGAAGACTGAAGAGTGAAATACAGGAATATTTTCTAGAACAAGTTGAACAGTCATTACTTGTAGGCTAACAGCAAAATTCTGCTCCAAGAAGTGGTTGATTAAAAATAAGAAGGAAAGCTGTGAGTACCAGATGATCACTGAGGTATTACCATACACCAGTCTAAAAAGCCAACTGTATTCTGAGCTGTATCCAAAGCAGTGTGTCCAGCAGGTTGAGGGAGAAGATTTGGCCCCTCCACTCTGCTCTCATGAGACCCCACCCACAATCATGTCTGAGGTCTCCAGCCCAGAAGGGGCATGGACCTGTTGGAGCAAGTCCACCAAGATGATTAAAGGTATGAAGAACCTCTCTTATGAGGAAAAGCTAGGAGAGTTGGAATTCCTGTCTGGAGAAGATAAGGCTTTGGGGTGATGCAATTGTGGCCATCCAGTATCTGAAGGGAGCCTACAAGAAAGATGGAAAGAAACAGTTTACAAAAATATGTAGTGACAGTGAAAGAAGAAAGGACTAAAGCTGACAGTAAGTTTAGATTAGATATCAGGAAAATACTCTTTACTATGAGGGTGGTAAGTAACTGGCACAGATTTCCCAGAAAAGCTGTAGCTGCCCCCTTCCTGGAAATGTTCAAGGCCAGGCTAGATGAGGTTTAAAGCAACCTGGTGTAATGGAAGGTGTCTCTCCCATGGCAGTGATTTTGGAACTTGATGATATTTAAGGTCCCTTCCAAATGATTCTGTAAATCTATGACTGTGTTCAGAAGTTTTTGCATGGTATGTAGGGAGGTAAGAAAACTCCTGGATGTGAATCTTGTGAAATCTCTGCAGCTTTTCACCATCCAACACTGACTAAGCATTTTCATGAAGGATAGAATCAATGTGTCACCAGTATAGAGAGGGACAATGAAATTGGTGCATAAGCTGCAAAGGCTTTTTGCATGAGGACAAGTTTTCACATGTGTGAGCATACATCTCAGTATATAGGGTTACTGTGAGAAACATGGTAAATTGATCTGGACAGATGGTGTTTTCATGGAGCTAAACTGCTTTTGCTGTCCAGATCAGCTTAGGCATCTCTACAGAATACTGTGTTGTGTGGTGGCTCAATTTACCCTGAAAAATGGAGCCTGAGAGAGAGAGTACTACTGTTTTCCGTAAATTCATTGTAGTACCATACCCCAAGGAGGAGGAAATCCTCTGTAACCTGAGAGACTTATGACAGAAATAAAACCAGATATAAACTGACCATGAAAAAGTGCACGCTGGAAACTAGGAGCAGATCTTAGCTGGTGAAGGAGTGATGTTCAGATACAACCTACCACATGGAAACAGCAGTACAAAAATGCTCTTCATGCAGGAACATATAATTTTGTAAATCATCTCATGTTATTCATTCATAGTTTGGTGTTGACTTAGATGGAATATCCTGGTAATAATTTCCTTGAAGTAATTGCTAGATAATTGTCTTAAAGTTTTAAAAGAATTGCAGTGTCCTTTGATTAACGGAGTAAGTTACTGTCAGATGGGCACCCTGTCAAAGAGCTTTTTGCTGTTATACTGAAGTGCATTTTTTTATCATATTTTATTTTTTAACTTTTCTCTTTTTTTTGCTTTGTCAAGGGGAACCTTTTGAATTATATGCTATCACCATAATTTTAAGTGTGGTATGGAACCATCACAGTGAAATTAATAAAAGTCTGCTACTTGAGTGATTTAAGGGATTATCAATTAAATTAATAAAAGCCTGCTACTTGAGTGATTTAAGGGATTATCAATTAAATTATTTTGGGTCAAGGCTGATCACCCTGACAAGTATGAGGAAGAAGCATTATGTTATCATCTCAGCATAGAACTAAATGTCAGTATACAAAGAATGAAAAGGGCTATTTAAATCATAAGTTCTCTAAAAAGAGCTCTAGACAACTGGTATTATAATGAGCATGTATTTTAAAGGTCCAAGAGGGAACAACTTGTTCCAATAGAAGGCACACATTTTTGTTATTAAAATAATGGGTTCCTTGTTACAAAAGGTTGCACCCTACAGTTAATAACTAAGTGAGGCACAGAAGACATGAGGCAATTACTCTAAGGAACATTTTATTGGGAAGGTACATTTGTTGGTTTGTGGGGGTTTTTGTGTTACAAACCAACTCTCATTTGTATATTCTGACCAAGATGCAAGACAAAAAGTTATGAAAATTTTATATTTATTTTCTTTTTTTTTTTCTTTTTTTTTTCCTTTTTTTCTCTAAAATACTCTAGGGCCACTAATTACAGTGAATTCTTAGCAGATGGATTATTCCTGCCATATTGCAACCTTGATCCTTTAAGAAAAGTCAGTTTCTATCAAAGATATGCATTTTTTAGCACATATATGGACTTTTTGTATTGTTTTAACTGTAAAACTGTTGATATAGTGATAAACTACTCTTTTTTAATATGCAAAACCTTAAATTTCTTGAAGCACATTAGAGAGAACATTAGGAATTATAGTTTCTTGGTTATAAATGCAAAATGCATTCAAGCTAACATTCAGGCTAGAAGAGGTTAAAAGCATATTTCCAGGACTCCATCACTCTGCTTTTGTGTTTGCATCTCCTGCTTGTCTCTGTCTCTAGCCTAGCAGTCTGTCCTTGACATATACACAAGGCTTCAGAGAACAAAGGATGGTAAGGCCTTCCCATCCAGGTGCTTGTTGTCCGTAGAAGCACTTGCTGAAGTTTTGGATGAATTACTACTGGTAGTGTTTGAGAGAGCTGCTGCTATGGGGTTGTTTCCACAAACACTTCTTGTTTATCCCTCATGGATGGCAGCTATTGCAGACATATTTCAGTTGTGTTTAACCCACTCCAGATGATGGGATTTCTTTCAGCAGTGTCAGAATTTGGCAAAGACCAGTCTTTATTAAGCTGTGTGTTAACCTCTTAATAACTGAATGGTTGTGTGGCTATGATGCCAGTTCCCAGCAGAAGCTGATAAATACCACATAAAATACTTAAAATCCATTTTATTTCCTTTAGATGTTGAAATGCATTTCATAATTGTTTTTAGTCCACTTTTTGCCTGGTTGCTCATTATCATTGTTCCATTTTGTGGTGAGGTAATATTATCCTGTCTTTATAAATGTACTTCTATGATAAAGAGACTGTGTAAGGGTTACCCAGTACCATGTGGGCATTTTGTTGCAAATACAGTGTCCACATTTATCCCAAATCACTTAATTTACTTTAACTTTCTTACCTATCCCATCTCCTGATTTACATAAAATCAGTCTCCACAGCCCATTAATTTATGTTACTAACAAGTCAATGGGCTGTTGATCAAAAAAGTAGTATTTTTTGTCAGGGAAAGAAAAAATGATCAGCACAGTGGATGAATAGAACCTTTCTTTACATGAACACTTTAAGTCTTTCATGAATTTTGCTTGTAGAGCTATTTCTTCTGTAAAGAAATTTACAGAAGGGGCTTAATGTTTCTAAGTTGTGTTTTAACTTAAAATGCTGTGTTGAAATTGTCTAGCTACATTCATTGCAATCAGAGCTGGAATAGCTTTGTTCCTTGGACAATGCATTGGTTACTTATCCAGCCAATAATTCCTTTGTCATTCAGCATATCTGTGGAAAAAACTTAAATTGTAACCGCCTCATGCGTGTGAAATCCTGCTATGGTATTAGACAAAGGAATAGTTGTTTCCTCCCTTTTGTCCAGTATTGCTATCTTAGGGTCTGAGGTATTATATTCCTACATGTCTGACAGCCTGAACACAGTAAATACCTCTTGAGTTTGTTTGTTTACTTGATAAAATATCTGGATTTACTCAAATCAGAAGATAACATCTCTTTTAGTTTTATACAGGAAAATCTCCACCCCCAGTTACAAAACCCTTGTCTAATGTTGCATGGGAACTATTTTAAACAATAAATATTAAGTCTAGTCTCATCATGTAAGGGATGCAATGTGTTAAAGGAGAGGCCACTGCCTGAACATTCTCACACCACTCAAGGAGTTATACCTGCACCACCCAAGACTGTCACTGCTAGGACCAGGGTCCCTTTACAGAGGGCAGGACCAGATGGCCCACGGGTGCCTCTCCTGACTCCTTGCCCATACATACCCTCCCTCTCAGGTGTGCTTCCTCATTCTTCAAGTGTCGGATTACGATTTCCGATATTCAGGTGGCCAGAGTCTTTTTGCCCTCCTGGATGCTTCAGGGCAGATGCAAGAAACAGACAGAGGCTTTAAGGTTCAGTTTTTTCCAAGGTCTATCATGGTGTTTATTATTTCTTATCTCACAGTTTGCTCTGTCCTCAGCGAGTACTGTTCTGAACACCAGCCATCAGGGAATTCCTTCTCCTCTGAAAGGTGGTTGTCTTAAATACAGATTATTACGAACATATTTTTTACCATTTCTTACCAATATCCACCATCCACATCAAACAGGTCATGTCCACTTGGCCCAGTCTCCCCAAGTCACATTGTGCTAAAGTCACAGCAGAAAATGGAGGTGAAGAAGAAGAAGAAAAGCCTTAGGAACTGCCCCAAAATCTCCATCTTGTCTCCATCTACTTCTATCACAAAAACCTAAAACTACATATTTCTCACTCTGTGACAAGCTAAACTACTGTATTTCACACTCTTGAGATTTGTAATTCATCTCTGCTTTGTGCCAGGGTCTGTGAGNGATTTGTAATTCATCTCTGCTTTGTGCCAGGGTCTGTGAGCCCCATGGACAGGGGTAAAACCCCCCCTGTTCACCCCCCTGGATATACAGGAAATACAGGGTATTACAGTACTCTTGAATAAAACTCAGATTTCCTTTGCTCAGTTCCCAGACTGTCTGGCCAGGGTTTCCTGAGCTTCCAGGGCAGACAAAGAGATGCCCTGGGTTCCCACATTCAACCTCAACCCAAGCATTAAAAAACCCTAGACTTTTGATAAACACTACCTAGCAACAACAAGAACATCAGTGCAATATCAATATCCTTTACCATTCCAGCCAAAATTATGTCTAGGTGTAAGACTAGATATAATTGTCAGCTAAGGCTTCAGCAAATCCAACTGCTAAGCAAGTAAAGCAAAGCAAGCAACATATTAAATCTGAGTAATATAACTCAATTTAAGTCATTCTACTTAAAACTTTCTTTATTACAGAATATTCTGAGTTGGAAGGGACTCACAAAGATCATTGTATCCAACTCTTCGGTGAATACAGAGATTGAACCCACAACCTTGGCCTCATTTGCACCACATTCTAACCAGATGAGCTAATCTCAGGTCATACTAAACAACTAACATCTCTCAACAAAGAGATACGAGATGGTCTGCAAAATGTTTAAACATGGTTTAGAGGTTGACAGTGTTTAAGCATAACTTCTTTTGGGTGAATATTAAATGTTCAAGATATCTTTCCTGAGTCTCTGAAATAGTAATTTAGTGTATGTTTTATTTCTAAACTAATTTTTCCCCCTTCTTGTTAATATTAAATTAATTTTGTTTAATTCCAATATGCATGTGTTCATTTTTTCCCCGGCAGGTTTCTTTTCTGGCCTCTGCTTACATGAGCCAGCATATCTCAGAAGAAAGCTGCTTTGCCCTCGCATCTCTCACCCATTACCTTTACCTCTGCCAGTTCAGCTGGATGCTTATTCAGGTTGGTATCTTAGGCCTTTTTATCACTTCCTCAAAACACCTGTAAAAGTAACTGATAGTTAGACTGTATTTCTATTACATTTTAGTGCATCTATATATACACATATCTGTATATCTATGTATAGAGAGAGATATGGGACACTGAAATTCAGTGCTACTAGAAGGCCAAAACATCAGAGGGCTTTTTTAAACCTAGAGTGACACAACAGCAAGGGTAAATATACAAACACTATAAAGAGTTTTCCATTTATTTCCATTACTGTGTAAGAATGTCCTCATCTCACTTCATCCTCAGAACAAGAAAGAATTGTCTCAGAATCAGGAAAATTTATTTTTCTTATTGTTAATAGTTTTTCTGAATGTCTCTTATTTGGTTTTTTGAAGCAGTCTCTTACAGGTGAAGTGCAAATGTAAACTACACTGTAATTTGTTGAGTCAGTGGCAGTTTAGTCATTAAACTTGTATAACATGACAAACACGCCTTCACAAGTTTGCATTAAAATACAGAATATATACAGTCATAGTTATTTCCAGACTTTTTATAGAATCATAGGATCATTTAGGTTGGAGAAGCCCTCTAGGATCATCAAGTCCAACAGTTAACTCTGTTCTGCCAGGTCCACAACTAAACCATGTCCCCCCATCCTCTTTCTCCAGGCTGATTACCCCCAGCTCCCTCAGCCATTCCTCATCAGACTAGTACTCCAGACTACTCACAACTCTGCTGCTCATTTGATATAGATAGAACAGTAAATGATGGAAAAAACAATTGGACTAATATGGAACACCATGAACAATCAAATTAGTTATGGAAAACTACCAGTTATAAGTTAATGAAAATAAAAATCTGTGGGGTTATTTGAAAAAAACATTATTATGCCCTCATCTAGAAATGTATATTTAGCACCAGTGTGTGAGTTAAGGGTCTGTTATTTTAAGAGGATTTGTCCTCAGCACATTTATTAGAGCATACAGCTTCATCTATGCAGCTCCATATCTCACCATACAAATCCTCCAGTATGCAGGCTGTCAGACCAAACCAAGAATTGCAAATTAGGCTGCATCTAAATGCAACTTTCTCTCCCAGTAACATTCATGTGATATGTGGCATTTTCCTGTGATATGTCAGGCTCATATTCATTGAGAACCCTAGCGGCCTCTCAGCTGTGCTCATTAGCCTTAGCCAGCTACCTGTAGATAGCCTCAATACAAAACAGTTTATCTCTAGTGCCATGTTTTAATTCTTGTTCTCTTTTAAGCTTGTATTTGTAGACATGTTCAATGTCAGTATTTGTAGCTACTAGTCATATATTGACTGAAATGTAAGAATGGAAAGGATCACAGAGGTCACCTGGTCCATTTTCAGCATCAGGACAGAGATTACATCAAATCATCTTCACTTATCTGTTTGTTCTATCCCTTTTTTATTGTGTGGTTTTGCTTCTTGCTTTTTATAGGGAGAATTTGTAAGTCACAGAAAACTGATAGCATTACCCAATTTTTTAAAGGATGCTGCTTTCTTAACTGCAGAAGAAAAGGAGTAAGCAAAGTGAAAATGGCTCTTTATGGGCCTGAATTGCCTTAAATTAATGTCTGACATCCAGAGTTTTTCATCCTGACAAGTGTCCCTTTGTACAACTGAACAGCATAAACCTGTATTTTCAAATGCATTTATCTCAGGAGCACATGCTAAGAGTGTCTTTCAGCATGACGAGAAAAAGTTCCTTCTCTTAGCATTACTGTTAGCATTACTGTTGCAAAAAGTAAGTTACCAAAGAAAATTAAAAGCTGTCTATTCAGGTAAAAAAAAAAAAATCTGTAGTTTTCAACTGCCAATTCTGACACAGATTTATATTATGGAAAATATGATTTTTTTGTGCTTTCTTGAGCTCTTGCTAGAGTGAATTAAATCAACAGTGAACATGCCAATTCAACAAGTAAACCAGAATGAAAGTCATGAACTTGCTATCACCCATACCCAAATCTTTCTCCTGCATTGATTTAACTTTAGATTTTCTATAAATTTCTATAAACTTGTGTCAGATGTGTAAAATGTTTAGTGATCTTAAAGTAAGTTTGATGCTTTTCTTTTTATTTTAAGAATAATTTATGGACTGCTTAACAGCTTTAAATAAGGAATTATATGAAAGCATTATTATAAAATGACCCCTCCAGCTATATGTAAAAAGAAGAAAGAAGGAAAGTAGAAGTTTTCCTAGTGAATTGGAAAATACTTTTTTTCAAGTATTTTGCACCTGTTGTTTGCCAGCTCTCTGCAGATTGTCACAGCTGGTGGGGCACTGGCACAGGTTGCCCAGAGAAGCTGTGACTACTTCATCCCTGGATGTGCTCAAGGGCAGTTTGGAGATGAGACTTTGAGCAACTTAATTGTCCTCATTTAAGAATGGTATTCTCCAATTTAGTGCTGCCTCAGAATCCATGCATTGCTTTCTTGCTTCCAGCCTCCCTCTGCCCTGCTTGGGCTGGAGAGGAGAATTGGAGGCTCAGAAGGCAGAGATCATGGGTTGAGATAAGAGCAATGTGCTGGAAACAGCAGTGAGATAAGGAAACAAGCAGTACAACAACACTGACAGAGAGTACAAGAAAGAAGTGAATGATT
>VWYP01014497.1:0-19914 GCA_013400435.1 Pycnonotus jocosus
GCTTTTGTGGACATCTTTCCTTACCCGCCTCTGAAGGCCTTCAAATACAGATCCCCTTTTACATTATCTCCTTACTAAAATTATCTCGAGTTTCATTTCCAGGTTGGGAAAAAGACAACACTTTGGCTGGCATGGTTAAGGTTCTGCTAGGTTTCCTATTTTAAATCTATTCATTTAAAGAAATTAAAATGACAAAACTAGAAAATAATAAATATTTGTTATTCATATTGCCAGTTAATTTTTGTTTCTATTTTTACACCTTCATTTCTCTAGAACAGCCTTAAAACAGACCTGCACTATCCCTTCACAAAGAAGGATTGCTCTAAAACCTAAGAGCAAACAATACTTACCAAAGACAAGTATGAATAGCGTATTTAAAGACACCACCCAAAAGACATGTTCCTGTAAGGAGTATGGGGGAAAGGGGAAGGAAGATGACAAGAAAACAGCATGTAAATGTCAGTGTTTTAACTAAGTTTATCTCAACTTCTTATTTCAACAGCCTATTATCACCAGAACTTGCACATCTCATGTTGGAGTGGTGGTATTAGGACAGATAAGATGTATCTGAATGAGAACAGGACTTTAATCATATCAAAGAATAAAACATAAGATTAGAACAGATATGTATTTTCAGTGTGCGCTTTATAAAAGGTGGTCTAGTTTTTACCTATAGTGGAGTGATTCAAAGTTATCTACATCTCCTAAGAAATTCCACTTTTATGCCACACCCCCCCACTATAATTTGTGAAACTCCTAAAAAAAAGCAGTTTGCCTGAACATGACATTATATGAAACTCTTTTAAAATCAATATATATATCTGTGATATGAAAATAAGGACTCCAAACACAATTATCTATATTAAATAATGCAGGAACTTAAAATAACCCTTCTGCAGGAATTCTTGAAAAGCAGGACTGCACTTACTAAGAAAACCAGAGATCCATCAAGTCCAAGCATCTGTGAAGATAAAATTATTTTTACTTATCAGAAAAACTAAGCAACCTGAATATAAAATAAGCCTCTTTGGCACTGATCTTTATTGTCCAATATTGTCAAAAGCCCACCCAACAGTAGCAGGACAAAAATTTTTACAGATAGAGAGAAACTAGGTTCTCCTTTAACACAGTAAACTCAGGTGTTCAAAGGCATTGATACACATGTGGAATATCTGAACACACATGTGTAATAGCAGAATTGTTTTACAGCTGCATGCATCCAACCAAACATACAATCAATTAATTTATAAGCTGTTTCTCTCCAAGACTTTGAAGACTTTGACATTTTGTATTTACAAAATATTGTAGTGATTGAATGGCTATTTATGTACATGTTTAATCAACTCAATATTTAAATACAAAGACAAATTTTGTTTCATCCTAGTTGCAAAATATCAGTTTATGCTGCATTGAGAAGTTAGTATTTTACCCTTGATGTATAAAAGCAACTACTAGCAAGATAACTTGCTACACTGTATGCAGAATTGTTTTACAGCTAGGGAAGATGGGAAACAAATTCTTCACCACTTAGCACAGCTGTTATGGGAAACATACACAGGGCAGCCAAAAATAAAGCATTTATTAAAGGAAAAAAAAAAATCTCCTTTCCCCCCTCTTTGAGTGTATCTTACTATTTCAATCCAGACACTCCTATTCCACAATTACTGGTGTAAAGTTCCATGTTCAAGGCTCTTTTGTACGGGGACTTTGCACTAAGTTCCAAGATATAAGAGTTGCACATAATTTTACAAATCAAACCAAGATGCAAAAATGCTTGAAAATTCAAAAAACTTGCATGGTATTTTTACAGGTTGACATAATAGAAGAGCCTACCCCAATTTTGATACTAAATGTCAACTACACATCTATTGCCTATGTTAGCACATAGCATTGGAAGTGGGTATGAGAGTATGCTGAAACTGACTTCTATATTCATGGGGAGACAACCAAAATCATCAGTAAGGAATATATCAGCACTTTCTAGCAAATAAATTGGGTTCAGAAATACAACACTTTCATCCTGAAATAAACAACAGAATGGTTCAGGAACCTGAATTTATGAAATAAATTTCCTTTTTCATGAACTATCTTTTAAAACACGCTAAGAAGCTTCCAGTAGATACAAAACAAATATCAAGATGTGCCACTTACGATGAAAACTGTTTATTTCTGCTACGCTGCAATCGAGGCAACAACAATACCACAGCCTAGTAGTGATGCTGGAAAATCACATGAAGCTGCTGCACCTACCTTCAGACAGATTTTGCTGCATGTGGTGAGCTTTAAACTCAGATGTTGGCTACTTCTAGACTAGCTACAAAAACCTAATTCTCGAGTCTCTACACTAGTCCATGAATACAGTGTATATGCATGTCATGCTCTAGTTATGGAAGTTGTGATCCATAAACAATACAGAAACCATGTTACATGTAAAATGCTCCATCATTTTTAGAGAAACACATTTGCTTTTTGCAAAGAAACCTAAACTTCTATTTCTCTTTTCTTTGGTCTAATGCTTTCATGAATACAAAAATTAAGCAATAAACTACATCTAATGCATCTAAACTGCATCTGTGCACTCCTAATCTGGCCCAGGGTCCTCAAGGCAAGCTGCAAGTCAGTTCTACACCTCACCAAGTGGAAGACTTCAGAAAAGACTACTAACACGTTTTAAGCTGCTATTATACTTAAAATCAATGAAATGCTTTCTTTGATGGTTAAGAAGTAACCATTTTGTTTATAATGTAACAACTTTTATAGGTCACCAATGCCTCTTAAAAAAGAATAATTTCCAAATCTATCCCAAATGCATTTTAACAGCAATACTACAAACCATTTCAAGTATGAGCCTGAATTATTAAATTCAAGAAAATGATTCTTACTCACTCGCTCCCAAGTAAGTTCTTCTGCTGCTCGATCCCATTCCAAAGCATTCCAGTTCATGTCATCTGAGGAGACAATGGCCATTTTTACAGCTTTTAGATCACTCGAAACAAGATGTAACCACTCCACGCTATGTTCTAAATGAACAAAAAGCCTTGAGTGCATAATATTCATCTTGTAACTGCTGACAGCTTTTCAGCAAGTGGATGCTTCAGCACTCAAAATGCATGAAATTTGCAAAGCCAAGATAAATAAGCTGAAGTGGGAATGTACACAGCCTCCTTCAATTATGACAGTTTTATATTCAATTAACTTATATTTAATAAGAACTAGAACATTAATGTTTTGAGTCACCTGTTACCTTGTGCTCCATTGTTTGCATCTGCAGCATCTTCTACTACAGCATCGTCTTCATCTTCATTATCTTCTTCCTCTTCATCTACTTGCTCCTCTTGAATTTCAGGGTTCTCACCTACAACTACATTCTCAGCAGCTGGGTTAGCAGGCTGATCAAGCACAGCATTTTCAACACCTCCATTGACAGCACCCTGAGCCTGCAGAAATGGGATTTAGTACTTGGTTAAATTGATCAAGCTCTCTTCATGCTTTTATCCTGTATATATACAAAACCAAACAGTATTAAAAGAAGTCAATAATATATTTTCTAGGTAAGAACTACACTTGGGACCACTAAACCTTTAAAATCAGGAAAAGAAACATTCAGATAACTTTACAGAGTAGCTGAGGTAGGAAAGGGCCTCTAGAGATCCTCTAGCCAACCCAACTACTCAAAGCAGGGTCAACTATGGCAGGGTCAGTGCTGTTTCCACTTGGCTTTTGAGCCACCTTTTCCCAAGGTGGAAACTTTACAGCCTCTCTGAGCAACCTGTTCCGTGATCACAGTAGCAGTATAAAAAAAAAAGCCAAAACCCAACACAAACAAAACCCACCTTTTGGGTTTTTTTAATCTAAAGGGATTTCCTGCATTTTAATTTAAGCCTACTACCTTATGGTCCTGTCACTCAATACCAGCAGGACAGCTCTGGTTCTGTCTTCTTTACAGCCCCGATCAGGCATTTATACAGACTGATAAGGTCCACCCTGAGTATTCACATTTTCAAACTAAACAATTCCAGTTCTCTTAGCCTCTCATCATGTCAGATGTTCCAATCCTTTAATCATTTCTGTTGGCTCTTCACTGCAGCCACTCCAGTCTGTGCACGCCACTTTTGTAATGCAGGACCCTAAAACTGTATACGGCACTCCAGATGTGATCTCACCAGTGCTTAACAGAGGGGAACTCTCTCATGGAAACTATCATTATATTAGAAAGATGGTATTCAAGGCCAGCCTGAGTCAGCCACCAAGATGGGAATCTCTGTTTTTTAAAAACTGACATTTACTAAAAAGAAAACAACATTTTGAATGATTTCTTCCCTATGCATGGATTGCTTATACTGTAACTTCTCCCACCCAAGAGACTCCTAAAAGCACTGAAGAAGTGCACGTGTGTGTTGGGAGTGGGAGGAGGGCAGAGAAGCTCCAACTTCAGTGGTGTCAACAAAATTTCCAATTGCTTTGAGAAGAGTGAATTGTTACCTCATGAACTACTGGCATACTTATGAAAAAGACAAAATAAAAGCAAGCTGCATCTTCATTGACTGTGCCTGAGAATTCACCTTTATGCACATAAAATTATCTTTAGAAATGGTAAAGATACAGAGATAACAATCTATGCAATGCTACACAATAAAACAACTTCAAAAACATAACAGTAGTGTCACTGAGTCTATACAGGAACAAGTGTTCAGGTTCTGCTAACGAATAAAGATACCTGAAGTAAAATAACACTACTATTGTGTTCTGATAAAGTATTTACTCCCAGAGCCACATTTTCTAAATTAATTGCCAACTAATGAGCAGTAAGTTTTACCTCATTTTGTTGACCAACACCATTGAGTGGCTGCTGTTGATTTTGTTCCAGCCACTGTGGTGCTCCTCCATGGACAATCTGTTCGCGTAACCATACAAGGCTGATAAATGCACACAGAGTGCACGTCACCACAAAACAGCCCTGCAAACAGTCAGCCAGTAAGTTCTCCCTGTTGAAAAAAAATAAAGGTATTAATGAAAACAGTATTTTGCTGGTAAGACTACAGAGTAGTTCAGAAAAAAACCCAATCTTCCAGAACAGCGAAGGAAACATAATAGTCACTAAGTAAATGGTTTGATACAATAACAGGTTTACTTAAATGGCTAAATCCATAATATCCAGTCCACCTCAGCATTTTATCTGTTGAGATCCCTAAACCAGAAGAATGGAACTGTAGGATTTCCCTTCAACTGCTCTACATTTCAGGTAGTATTTCACCTCAAATATCTCTATACCTTAAAAGTCTTAATCAATAAGATCATACATAAGTGTATAGCAGCAGCAGAGCAAAGTTCAGACAGCCAACCAAAACTAGGGTTCCATGCAATGCAAGAGGTACTTAAACCATCGTAAGCAATTCTCATCCCTAATTTCAGGTACCTCCTTGGAAAACTACAGTATATTCTTAAAAAAAAGTAAGAAACAAGGCAGCATAGTACTCTAGCATCTCCAAAGAAGCATTTGTCTGGTCCCCCTCGAAGCTGCACACTTGTGCCTGCACAGCACAGTGAATACCATGGGGACACAAAGTCCAAAATGAAAAGACGACACAATAGACTACTGTAATTGACTCTGCCCAAGAAATAAACGTCAAAACAGTTTCACACACCATTAAAACCTGACAAATACTTACAAATAGTCTCTTATTTTCTCCCTAGACTGCTATAGATATGAGGTGCTCTAGGTTCAGTTGTTTCATATTCTTCTCCAAAAAATAAAAATAGAATCTACACTACAGAGATAACAGTAAATATACTGTTGTTAGACTGAAACAAGCATCTCTCTCCAATAATGAAAATTAGTTAAACAGCACTTGATCTGATTTGTCAAATCAAATAGCCCAATTGAGATGGCTTAGCTGGACCACAGAGAAAATTCATTCCAAATTTGCTTGATGTGCAGCTGATTCTACTTAAACTCAGTTTCAGTTCCTCATGTTCAAGATAATGAGAAAGTAAGAGGCAGCTTGAAATTCGGTATTTACTGCTTCTTTAGGCAAAATTGATTGAGAAAGGACAAAGACAATGTGCAATAGCAGATGGTGATTGAAGCATTAAAAATCCAAGCATCAGCTAGAAAGAAATCTTTTTCTCACGTAAGAGACTCAGAATGGAAAAAATTAAATTCAAAATATAAAAGTGCAACAAAGAAAACAGAAAGTGACATTATTAGTGACACATTTCTTAATATTCTACTAGGTATCAGATTTAAACCATAGGAAATTATTTGTTTTAATTATTAAGTGTAATTTTGCAGCATAAGTTTTCTTGATATCAAATACAAATTTTCATTAACCAGGGCCCATTTTGCAAAGTCAGTTTTCCAGCTCCAAAGATCCTGAATAACGGAACTCCAAAGTGAAATGATTTTTATTGTAATGGTGCTGTCCATATATCTGGTTGTGCAAAGAGTAATAGGCAGTTGCTTATTAAGATGGTGGAAGATAACAAGTGTAACTGCATGAAAGGGACACTAAGTTCCACAGTTACTGTTTTCAGGGTTATCTGACTAGGACAGGTTTTTGTCTCAAACTGCTGAAATACTTACGTGGACAGAATATCTAAGGGCAGTGTCAGTAGTGAGCTCACAGAGCCAGTAAACAAGCACTTGTAGATACGACCTGTGTGAATAAACAGAAGCTTGATATAAATTCGATTTTGGCCATAGCTTCACTTGGAAAGGATCCCAGGTACCCTCTTTTCACCTGGTGTCCAACTAAATTTATGACATGGAAGAAAATCTCAACTTTCAGTGCATGAACACAACTCAAGGCCATACACAGCCACATGGAACAAAGCTGTATTTTAGCTGCAAATCTTTAAAAGTACACATTCAAAGTTAAGAACTGCCATACTAGATTAGACCAAAGATTCATCTGGATCTGTGTCTGGCACACTAATGGATGCCTAAGGAAGAACACAGAAGCCGGTTAAAGATCCTTGCAAGGATACTTGCACTTCTTCAGTACATTCTCATACACTTCACTTCCTATACCAAAGTATCTCACAGCAAATCAACCCTTGATGGAATTTTCCCCCCTTTAATTTGCTCAATCATATTCTGAACGTGCATAAACTTCTGGTGTTATGATATCATGTCACAAGGATCATCACCATTTCACCATCTGTTTTAAGTAACTGTTTTATGGATTAATATTTGATGCTACGAAATGTCAGCTTTTTACCATGATTTGTATTTAAAAAGTAGGCCATCGGTGTATGTGGTCTACTTCAGAAAATAAGGTGATGCCAATACTCTGCTCTTCTCAAACTAAGCCTATGCCAGCTCCAAATGAAAATACAGAACATACTGAGAAACTCTCTCGGGAGATGCATTTACTCCCTTGCTCTTTTTTCAAGGGGCGTACTACGCTTTGTAAAAATGCACTTCCAATTATTTCCTTGACTGAACACTATATCCCTTCTGCCTTTCCCCATTTTCTGAATATTCTTAGCTTGTTGAAACATCCACAGCTCTTTTTCCATCTCTATTTGGAAACTAAATTTCAAAATGGATACTAGAGTAATTTAAATGTGTGCCTACTTCTCTACTGAATTCCTTTATTACTTAAGTGACTTTGAGATTTAAGAGTTTTACAAATCAATCTGTCCATAGTTGTAAAGGAATTTTACTTTTCACATGGAAAAAACCCTGCACTTTCATTTATAGGTGGTTAATAAAAATAGGACAACTCTTCTACCCTAATATTAATAAATGGCATAAAATAAAACCTTCCATGTAGATTTTAAAGAAGATAATTGAGAAGAGGCATTTTATTGGAGTAAGAAATTTTAAAGCTCTTTTATGTATTCTCTCCTACGTCTTAACACCTTTCTGCATTGCACTACTGGCTTAAGAGTCAAACAGGTAAAACTTCTGAGTGAAAATAAATGAAAAAGTGTCTTTGAATTTTTTTTTTTTAATAAACAGTAATGGTCTCACAAAACTTTGCTGCAGGAAGTGGCACATTTCCCTGTGTATAAGAGTACTAGGTACAGAAAACCAATACTTACATGCAGTAAGAGGTACTACTCCCAACCATGCAAAGGCCACAAGTGTATAATGAAACCAGTATCGTATTGCTGTGCCAATACTTGTAACCAGTCCAGCAAAGATGTCTTGGATTGGAAGCCGTGAAGGCATATCTGGGGAATAAACTGTGCAGAAAAGGCACTTATGAAACAGTTTGTCCTTTAGGAAAGCATTTATGTGAAAGTCCTGCCAACTACAAACTGCTTGTATCTGACAAAAGCTTACTAGAAGAATAAGCATATTTTATATTCTCCAGAGATGACTCCAAACAAACAAAACCAAATTCACACAACACATTTCTTTCATTGTGTTCTGAGTGGAATGGGAAAATTAATAAGCTCCATGACAGTTTTTGACTTAAGAGAGGTTTTTTAATAGCTTTATTTGTTAACTGTAAACTCCAGTTACCTAAATATAAGCTAAAGAAAAAGCAGATTCTAAAATCACTCTCACTCAACACTACCTCAAAGATTCCTTTGATATTTATAAATCTGCTTCATGAAAAAGGTACAAAGAACAAGAGCAATTAGGAATTTTGCACACTATTCATTTGTCTGTGCTAGATAATTTAGACTCTACCTGCCATCCAACAGCACAGACCAAAAAAAACCCCTGCAAAATAAAAGCAGCACACAGAGAAGAAAATTAAAGAGAACTGATTAAGTATCCACAGACACTGAAATTTACACACAATGACTGACTTTGAACATATATCTATTTCATATCATGCAGAATTTCCTCTAAGGACCCTCCTATTACAGAGCACAATGCAAATCTCTCATCCTGCACAAATACTCTCATAATACTAAATCTTCTTGACCTTTTAAATTCAACACCTATATGTTGCATAGGCCCATCCCTACTCAAAGAAGTGGTAATGCACACTATAAGTAACAGATTTGAATCAAGAAGATAAACTATATTTGGGAGTTGCAGAAAACCATTGCTGTGTTATGGTGGAAACACCTGTGCTTGAAGACTTTAATATTATGGACTGTCTTTTAAAACTTCACATACTTCAAACTACACAAGGCAACTCAATTTTTATAAGAACAAATAGCAAGAAGTATTCATTTCCTCTCATGAGCAATCCTTAGGAGTCTAACAAATACTGCTTTATGCTATCTACCTGCAGCCCCTTCACCTGCATTCCCAATCATCCTTTTACTAGTCTCAGAGAAGAAGCCTCTACAGAAGAAAGGAATTCTTTTCTCTCCAGGGCTATTTCCCTCTGTTTCTGTAGTGTAAAGAGAACTCAAGAACACAACAGTACCAACACCCAGAAGCAGTCAAAGAATGGGGAGAGACTGGTGCATCTCAGCAATGTGTGGATTACAACTGACACAAAGTAACAAAACAGTGCCCTGAGACAATAACTGGTTTGAAATTTCAAACTTGTCATTTGCCAGGTATCTGGCAAGGAACTGGAATTCATGAAAGAAAGGACAAAAAGTGTAACACCAGGGAACTGTAGCTGTGAGAACATAGAACAGTAAATCGAAAGCAGGACACAAACATATTTTGACATCGTCTTACAATTTTCTTGTTATAGAAACAGATTTAGTACACAATTTGGAACCACAGAAAATGCCAACTGAAGTCCAACTAATGATCTCAGCTCACACTGAACAAATATTCTGGAAAACTTCTGCCACAAGAGAGAAAAAACCTTTGTCAAGGGTGCAAAAGAATATCTACTTCGAGTATATCTGTTAAATATTTATGGTACCAGTCAGACAATTCAGCAGATACTTTGAGAACTTTCTCATTTTCAAAAAATATATTTTGATCAACACTTTGCAACAATGACTACACTGAAAACATTAACTTTGTATTAATGCTTTATTTGTTAGGGACAAGTTGTTAAATTGAAAATATTTTAAATTAAAAAAAAAAAAAGCATCTTCCAGGAATTACTGAACACACACAAGGAACTGTAAGAAAGAATGTTCATCCTAACTCAAAGCAGAAAGTGTATATAAAAGTTAGCATTTTTGAGTGCTCCCTTTTCTAAAGCCTTTAGGGTTACAACAGAGCTTTTCAAATAAAAGCACAGTGTAGCTACTACTCAGAGAAGACAAGCTATATCTCCCAAATTTTAACAACTTGATGATTTTTGATGATTTCAGAAAGCTGTTTTTCCTGTGCACTGTCCTGTGCACACTTACCTCAAAATATACCCAGCTTTTTCCACTAGAATCTTTATACTATGATGGTAAGGTAAAATCCTTTTATGTCCTGCAACACTCAGGTGCGTGAAATGCAGGAACCCCTGCTGGGCAGCACCCTGCCCCACTGAAGCCTGCAGCCAGTGACTCTCATAGCCTATCTCCCCACCTGTGCCTGCCATCCGGTGCCATTTCCTCTGCACTCTGCACCTCCCTTTATCCACTCCCCACGGTCACTTCGAGGCCTGAGACCTTGACCCCCACACCACAGCACCCGTCCTCCTCATTTGCTTCTGTACACGCATCTCCTCACCACACCTCATCCCTTACTTTCTATCCCAGTAATCTTTCCAAACTCAGATCAAGAAACCAAATTCCTGCATTATTTACCACAGCTCCTCCAAATAAAATATTTCTACAAGAGACCAATTGAAACAATAGATTGTCTTTCTTTCTATTACAGCATGAAATTCAAACAGACTTTGGCTGAGTTTTTCACAGTTTTAGCTTAACTTCTTTGAGCTGTACAGGTTATGGAAAAAATGCTAGAAAGCTTTTTGGATACTTAGGTCACACTTATGCAATGAAACTGCTAATTTAGTTGTGAATCCTAAATTTGGGTGGGGTTTTGTTTTTCAGTTGGTTGTTTTCAGGAGGTGGGGTTTTGTTCTACCCTCCCCTCCCGTAAGCCCAACTATTCCAGGAACACAATTAATAGTTTTTCTTCTCCAAAATAGACAGTATGACAAAAATCTGCTCTTACACGAACACAAATAAGGTAGGAAAAACACAAGGCTCTCTTTAGAAGCTGCCATTTAGCCTACTTCACAGAATCATCACACTTGCAACTCTCTTATCCATAGATTTTTTTATTAACTACTACATTTGTAAGCCATTTATATGCCACCTCAGTCATCCTCGTGCACTGACTGTGAAATAAGACTGTGTAACTCATAAGTAAAAATCATGTATTTGATAGCTCCTGGATGAAAGCACTGGTTTGGTAGAAGAGGATTTGTGAGTTATTTTTTAGGTTGGACTAGATGATCTTCAAAAGACCCTTCCAACCCAAATCATTCTATGTTTCTGTGTTTTACACCCTTCAAACACATGCAGACTTTGCTTCAGACCACTGAGGTAAAAGGAGAAAACCCCACTCCTTCCCAGGCCAGCACAGCTCTAACAAAAATAAGAAGTAACATTCATATAAATCTCAGCTGTGTGTATTCTCTGCACACTGAAGCTGGCAGAAGACACACTGAATTCTGTGCCAGCATGTAGTATTTTGTTCCAGAAGTTTATTTTTTTAAATCAGATTTTCTAGAAATGCTGAAGCTATGGACTACCATGTTAAAAGTTTATCAAAATGAACAGGTAAAGAAATCAGTTTAATATATCCTTCCATAATGTTGTATCCAAATTACATGATAAGGAACCCTCTACTCATATAACTCCTTTAGTTTTACAGTCTTTGTTTTAACTAAGCTTGTGACATTGTACGAACCACATACAGCAATGAAGCTGCACATCCCAATCCTCAGACAAAGATCAGCCCAGTCCACTTCCAGATTTGTGCTTTTGACAGTGTGTGTGTTAACATCACCTCCTACAGAAAGGAGAAGCTTTGACAACTGTATTTTCTTGGGAAATTCAGCCTCACCTTCTTTCATGTGTCAGTGCTTATGAATGTTTACTGTAGCATTAATAGAAGCACATTCTTGCACATGACAAAAGAAACCACATTACAGAGTAGTTACTCTTTAAAAACTTAGGAAGAAAACTCACAAGTTAAAAACAAACAAGTACCTTGACAATCAAAAAATGCCAAAAGCTACTTTTTTAATAGTTGTATTAACTCTTATCTTGTAGAACTGCAGAAAAGGAGTTAATTTCAAAACATAAAAAATTTCGTTTTAAAGAATGCATTTGAAATCACTCGAGTGATTCACCTACATGACTAAACACATTTAGAGAATGATGCTTTTATTCAAAAGAAAAATTTGCTCCCTTGTACTCCTGCCGAAACACAAGTTGAATCTTCTCCTTTTTCCTCCTTACAAGTAAAACAAAACTAGCAGTTCAGGTGCTAAAAAAATCCCAAAATGTTGCAGAACTTAGAGAATAAATGCACTAGAAATATTTTTGAATACTCCAAACAGAAGAAGTTATGCAAGGGAGCATTTCTGACAGAATCACAGTAACAGCCTTAGCAAGCAAACCAAGCTAAACAAGAGAGGAGCTGCTAGTATGACTGCACTAATTCTCTATTACTAATTCTGTATTAGTGCCTGTCTGCTGGAGCACAGATATTAATTACATGCATGTGTTTATTTATCTGACCACATCCCGTGGTGAATCAACTCGTCTCAAAGTGGGTTACACCTGGCATGGTTACAGGCCAAACCCAACTTTGCTTGAGATGACTGGCCTATACATAAGTCCCTTTCTTCTTCTGCATTATCATTCTCTCTCCAGCATCTGTGACTCCTTCCCTGCTCCCACAAGCAGATCCAGTTCCCAGACTGGACAGCCACATTATTTTCCAAAGAAAGAAGGATAAGAGAAATTAGGGAAACTGTAACTGCACGAGTATTGGGTGCGTGTGAAGCCTGGTAGGAAAAAGCACCCTGCAAGGAGGAAAGGCACCATAACCTGCAAGTCAGCTGAGCCTGCTCAGTCAGGGCAGTGCCAAGTGTGTGGCAAAGGATAAGCAGACCTTTCCTAGACGCTGAATGTGGAGGATACACTCGACTGCATGAGGAAGAAAGTGGTTCCTGATTACCAATTTCAAAGCTCCTATGAAAAATGGTAACTTTTTGAGCCACATTAACTCAACTAAGTCCATAACCTGCAAGTGCATTACAAGCTGTGCTGGTAACAGCAGTGTCAATAAAAAATTAATTACTGCAGGAACACCTCTGTTGACAGTGCAATAACTAAGCTACCTCTTATCAATAGTAATGTGCATATAAAGTGTATTTAGTTTAGAGTGGCTCATCCTCTTTTCCTAGATCCCAAGGAAAACACCATAACCTTTTTTGATTAGTTTTTTTCTTTTCACACAAAACTACAGAGTCTTTTTTCTTAACAGCTAATAAATCACTGAAAAGCCATTTTCTGGTCTTGCACACTAAACTCTGTAGAGGACCCAGTTGCAGTATGCAGTTTTCAAAGTGGCAAATTAGCTTGCAGGGATATCCAGAACTGGGTATCACCCTTAGTTTGCAAAAGCTCCATACAGAAGCGATATAATGCCTTTACAAAAATGTTTAACAAATAAAACCTGCAAGCAGATGATATCTAAAATTCCTCATACAGGTCCCATTACTATTTAAGAATAACAATCAGAAAGCACTGCTGTGTTCAACATAAAATGTGCTATTACCCTCCCAAGACAGAGTTAATATTGCACATTTCACTGCTGGTCTAATGTGTTTAATTAATTGTTGGCAGAAATACATCATATCAAGGTTCAACATATAGAAGGAAGGTGGATTAAGGGTTTTTTGGAACAGAAAATACATGAACTAAACCACCTCAGCCTCAGTTGTCTCTACCAAAGTACAAAACTAGGAGGAAAAAAAATCCAACCCACAAAAAAAGGTGAGATGGGAGCAGGAATAAGTCAGTACATTTAAAGAGAAAAATGTAGCATAAAACCCACTTCACCTTCTCAACAGGCAATGAACTGAAAACACTAAATAATACTGGCCTGCCACCTCACCTATTCCTACTACAAGCAGTTAAATTGTAATTAAGAATCCTCTGGGAACTATATGAAGATTCTTCATCATAAGCTGCCTAACCTACTTAGTTGTATGTAACATAAAAGGCAATTTAATACTGGGTAACCAGCATATCTTGACTGAAATGTAAGTGGAATAATCATAATTTCTACTATTTGTCAAGATCACTTGAACTGAAACTGACAGAAGCCAAGCGTTAGTGTTGCACTGACACCTTTAAATCCTTTAAAGGTTACTGAAAACTGCCTTTCAAATTCAAATTTTGCAATGGTTTTACTTTACCATTCAGACTTCCAAAAACTCAAATTTATCAATGAAGCTGAAAACATGCCACACACTGTAATGTTGGAATAAAAACGGGACTGAGGCTGTCAGAAAAGGTATAGAATATTAATACTTTTATGTCTCACTTAAGATTATGAAAGAACCAAATTATCCACTATTTAAGCAATTCACAATCTGCAAAAACATGCATAAAAATTGCAATTAAAACACAAATACAGAAGTTACATGACAAGTTTGGATCTACCTGAATGAAAAATAATCACTTCATAGATACTATGTGAGAAAAATTCTGAAAATAATAGGATCAAGTAAAACATACTTACTTGGTGTGAAAGCAAATCTGTGCTTACATAATTCACAGTATTCTTTTCTGCTGTGTTTAAGCCACTGAACTAAGCTGCAATAAAAAGTGATCACATTAACACACACTATACATCTCTCAGCCTTGTCCCTCCATTAAGGAAAATACACCGATTCTCTGCTTTTGCACTTTATTCAGGATATTTGTACTGTCAAGCAGGACTGAAATGAACATGCTTTTTAAGCCCATTTAGGCCACCAAGTAGGTTTCAAACAGTAGAAAAAGGTAACCTGAGATATGCCACAGTGTTTATAAAGAACATAATTTGAGTACATTATTGATCCAAGCAGATATCCTGGAATGGACATCCGCCAGTGACCCCAGTTCTTATAAACACTTCAAGATATGACACGCAGATGCACACAGCTAAGATTTAGAACTGCTGCATTTCTGAAAGAAGGATTATTAAAATACCATCAGAAATGACCATATAGACCTTTAGCACTTCCTGATCAAACACACCTCAAAATAATTAAAAAGCGCTAGTTTTTTATATTTTCCTCTAAGGCTTGACTTTCTATTCACAACTATAAGTGGGCAAAAAAGCGCCCCAAAATATTGATTTTTCACTTAGTTTTCATAATTTTGATATACAATCAGAACTGCAGTCCCAAACACAAATAATTATCAGTGCTTTCTTTCCATAATTACTAAACTTTTCCTGAATTGTAATGAATCATCATGTAAAAAACACCAAAATCCCTTAACACGTTTCCACTGAAAATTGGATTTTTTTTCACTAGTTAACCCTAAGACTTGAAGTATTTTTAGAAACATATTAATATGTTTTTATCAGGAAAAAAAATTAAGAAACACACAGACACAACTCACCATTCCTGATGAATAAATTTAATACTGCCAGTACACACACATGGATGATAGAGAGGTTTCTCAGGAGTTCCTTCCGACCGACAGACTCTGCATATATCTGCTGACAAGGACAAAAAAGCGTGTTACGCTGCTGCTTAAACAACTCAAATTTTCAAGACAAATTACACAATTACATTCTAGAAACTTTACCATGTAGCAAAATGAAGCCAGAATAAATTGAAAGAGGATGAAAGACAGATTTCATCTGATGCAACATAGAGACTGGGAGATCACCAGAAAGAGCAACAAGAACATTGTCTGCCTGACCGTGTTATATAAACTCAAAACATATCTTATAAAATTTTAGGATTTCTAGGAAATAGACACAGTAAAACTACAGGAGGATGTGTTTTCTACCTAAAGAGTTATCACTAAAATAACATACAAACTGTTAAGGATAACTTTCTTGCAAGTGGATACTTTGAAATAGAAAAATTCCATCTGAGTTTGGAAAAAATGAAACAGAGGCTGAACAGAAGAGATTCAATAACGTCCAACAGTGACTTAAGTGCTTTGCTACTCTTGAACCTAAACCAGATGTTTCCTTGGTGCTCTTGTTGAAAGGGAAAAAATCCAAAATAACAAACAGACAAAGGTATTTTGCAATTTGCTAACCAACTTGGACATAGCCCACTGTCTAGCAAGACAAGACACTTTCTATTTCTTAGTTCATAATTTCAGTACTATTTCCATAGGTCCCGCACCTTCTTCATTCCCTATTTTTGATGTTTTTTCACAACCAAATGTTGCAAGAGGTTTTGCAGATAAAGAAGTGAGCATAAACCTTTCCTTCTAAAGAACAGACGTCTATTTTAAACACCATTCAGTTAGCCTAAGCTCTAAACATGCAAATAAAGAGGAATAAAAATCAAGTCTTATCTGTTTACTGACAGATGCATTGCTTCCCTTGACTCCTTCTTTTATTTCTGTTAAAGAAGTGCACACAAAATGTCCATTTTTATAGAATATGTGAGTGTGAGATTTTATCTTTTGTTAATTAATTCTCTATCAACCACTATCCAGCAAACATGCAAGAGTGGAACACATGCACATCAGAGCTCTTTGTCAGAAAAACACCAACTGATGTGAGAACATCGCAAATACACAATTTCAAGTCTGAATCACCGATCTTTGTTCTTGGCCAAAATCTCCAAAAGTTAATGCTTTTCTACAAAAATTTCCGAAAGGCACCAAAGACTGATTTTTTTGTAATAAGGAAGTCACATTATGACTGTATCCATAGTTTACAGAGCATTAGGACAGTTTCTACACATAAAGCATAAGAATTCAGACTACTCAAACAATTTTCTATCTATGAAAGTGTTGCTCGAGTGGATTCATTCACACAGCATGAAAACCTAGAATTAACAGAAACAGGTATTCAATTTCACATCAGTGATGCTACACAAAGAGCACTTCCATCATTGAGCAACGAGGATTTTCAGATTGCTGCAAACATCAAAAGTCCCTGGCTCCTCTGCTGGCAAGAATGACCAGAACGGCTCCTTCACTTCACAAAAGGATTCTTTTATCCCAGAGAGCACTTCCCGATGGCTGCACAAGAAAGGTCTCTGCAACCCAGGCAGGCCCTGCCCACTCGCTGTGGCATGCCCACCTCCTCCCGCATTCTTTCCAACAGAGCTGCTTCACTACAGCAAGCTGACAGCTCTGCAGGCTGCATCAGCCTCACAGGGGGTCAGACACGACACAGCACATGAACCCCCTGCCTTAAGGATACTCTGGCACCAATGAAAGCAAGCTGAAAGCACACTGCTCTCTGAAAATGCCCACTGCTCCCTGAATCTGCTCATTTCATGGCCTCTTGACTCTCACAGCAAACTGTTCACTGACTTTCAAAACTTTTGGGAAAAGGCAATTTGCATTACTGTGAGCAAAAGAATTCTCTACGTGAGAAAAGACTGCCTGTTAGCTTACCAAAATAAACCTAAATTTTATTTTTTCTAGATATTTCCACTTGTTTTACAAATCCAAATAAACACATTATGAATGCAATCGTTTGGACTGTTAAGCAACTGATAGCTTCAAATCAATAAACTCTGCTGAGGGTCAATGTGTTGAGCTGTGCACCTTATGACCTACAGCCACCGTGCAAGAGTCACTGTTTTTCTATGCACACACACACTTTGCATCCTGTTCTTCATGCACATGTTTTGGAAAAAATGACCTTGAAGAGTAAGTTCTTTCCTGTTCCCTCCGAGAATGATTCACTGCCTATTATCTCCAATTGAATTCAGCACTGGAGTATCAAAGTGAAGGCTGTGTTATTTACCAACAAACTGATTTATCTAGAAAGAACCAGAATCACCTCTCTTCTGCAAGCCCTGGTATCTGGTGCTCTCAGGTGGTGCAGAGAAGCAACTTTCCCATTCATTCTGCGGCAAAGCAGCTTCCACTTAGACCTGACCATGACCCCAGGCCACCTCTCTCACCTAAGCTCTCACCCTGCAGTTCAGTTTTGCAGCTCCTCAACACAGCTCAGCCAAGCACAAAGCCCGCCAGAACCGCAATGGCCACAGCGCTGTTATCAGACAATCACCCGCTCAAAGTCCATCTGACACTTTGTAGCAGAAGTTCAAGCACGCAGTAATATCGTATTTCCTCTTCCTCAAGGCACCAACACAGCCTTTGCTGCTGCTGCTCCTAGTGTTCAGAGCCTTCTAACCTTGGGAAGCCTCAGCGTTCTGGCAAGCCGTGTGAAGCTCTAATAGTAGGATCTGAGGTTTGAAACTGTAGAAGAAGTTGTACCATTCTAGTGGTATTTATGGAAAGTGAGTATATAGACCGGTTACTTTCATGCTGCCCTGGAGCTTTTGAGGACAACACTGATAAGGCCACAATATAATATCTAAGGCTGCATATATATGTATATATGTGCCTTTGTGAGTGCTTATACATAAAACCAGAAAATCCAAATTTCAAGTGTGGAATTTAACACAAAGGTTTAGTTAAAGAAGATAATGCCTTGAACATGTTAACTAAAAACTTCCTCTTCTTTGTCTTGCTGGTCTTTCTGTTCACCTACTTAAGTCAGGTATGATCAAAGTCTACCACCGGTAACAGCCTGTAACAAATTACCAACTCTGCTGTTAGAATTAAACCCACTGAGATGGATTTACCAGCTACTGGAGTGGTGGAAAATCAGGAGGTCATTTCTGAGTATCCACTCCACAGCTTGCATAAAAACCAGTTTTTCTGGGCAACCAGAGGACAAGTGATCAAAGTTTCACTTTGTTGTTGATTTCATCGGTGTAAGTGACTAGGTCTACAGAGCTGCAGCAAGCAATTTTAAATTTTAGATTTAAGAAACACTAATATTCTGATAAACCATCAGTGATCATGGGTATTATTTTTTTACTCCTCACCACACAAAGGACACTGCTACAAAGGTGCTGGTCTTATTTCATCCAGTGGTTCATGTTTCTCCAGCTTTTTAAATTTTTTTTTTTTTTTTACTCCTCTCAAGCAGGAAAATCAAGTGACACCTGATAAAAAGCTACATTCAAAATGATGCCAAAGTAACAAAAGCCAAGATGCAAAATGCTTTCCTTGGAACTGCCTTGCTACTGCAATATGTATTTGCACTTATTGTTTGAGATGACAAACAAAGCTCAAACACTGCAAGAAACACAGCACAACAATCATCTCTTATTTAGTTTGGTTTATGCTACAATATGAAGTGCTGATGTATCAAAGTTCTCCAGTATCTGCTTGAACTACACAGTCCCTCTCCCTCTCTGGAGACATTCAAAACCCCCCTGGACACATTCCTGTGTCACCTGCTCTAGGTGACCCTGCCTTGCCAGGGGGGTTGGAGCAGATGAGCTCCAGAGGTCCCTTCCAACCTTAACAATTCTGTGCTTTTGTGATTATTTAAGCATAACAAAAGTGCTGACAAAACACATCCATGCTTGATCTCAAATAAAGCAATACCCTTAAAAATGGATACTACCTATACAAACCCCCTCATGACTATGATATCTTTGACAATTTATTTTTTTTAAAGTCAGATAAGTGACGATGTACTAGTCTGTTGTAGAAGGGACAGAGAAACATGTCAGCTCCTGCAGATTTCAATTTTTCAGCTTGCCCAGCACACGTAACAAAGTCAGCCTGGCGAAAGGAGCAGCTATTACTACTCAGCCAAACGCGGACATTGAAGACTCCCTGGGCTGTAGGGCCGCCCGGGTCCCACAGGGTCCGCCGGCCAGGAGGGAACTCGGGACAGAGCTCCCCTCGCCGCCTCTCCCGCTGCCCCAGCCCGCGCACCCCGCCTGCTGCTTTCCGCCCCGGCATCTCTTTTCGCCCCCGGGCCCCCTCTTCCGCAGGCAAAGCCGCAGCCAGCGGAAGGTTCTGGCGGGCCCCGGTGCCCCTGCACAGCCCATCCCAGCCCCGCTC
>VWYP01014497.1:20098-45502 GCA_013400435.1 Pycnonotus jocosus
CAGTCGGGTTGGAAAAGGATCGCCGAGATCGTCGGCTCCAACCTGTGCACGAACACCTCCATGCCAGCTAGGCCTGAGCGCCACATACAGCTTTTCCTTAAAACACTTCCAGGAACGGTGACTTCACCACCACACTGGGCAGCCCATTCCACTGCCCAGTCGCTCCTTCTGTGAAGAAATTCCTCATAGTGTCCAGTCTGAACCTTCCCTGCTGCATCTTGTGACTGTCCTCTCTCCTATCGCTAATTATCTGGGAAGAAGACGGTGACTCCGACTCGGCTACAACCCCCTCTCATGCGGTTGCACAGAGTGATAATGTCCTCCCGAGCCTCCTTTTCTCCAGGCTAAACAACCCCGGCTGCCTCAGCCACTCCTCAGGGGACTGGTGTTCCAGACCCTTCACCAGCTTCGCTGTTTCACTCTGGACGCTTTCGAGCCCCTCAATGTCCTGCTTGAACTGAGTGGCCCAGAGCTGGACACAGCACTCGAGGTGTGGCCCCATCAACGCCGAGCTCAGGGTGACAACCACTGCCCTGGTCCTGCTGGCCACACTATTCCGGATCCAAGCCAGGATATCCTTGTCCTCCTTGGCCAGCTGGACACTGCTGGCTCAGGTTGACCAACACTCCCATGTCCTTCTCCGCCGGGCAGCTTTCCAGACACTCTGCCCCCAGCCTGTAGCGCTGCCTGGGGTTGTTGTGACCCAAGTTCAGGACCCGGCATTGCCCCCGCGGCTCTGCCAGGGCCCGGCCCCGCCGCTCGGGAGGCGGAGCAGGGGCAGCGGGCGGGCGGGTCCGTGCCGAGGCAGCGGCCGGACCGGGGAAGGGCACGGGAACCGGACACGATGTAGCTAAAATCAGTTCTAAGTTCTCCTCCAAACCGGAGGAAAAATGCTGCATTCCTAGATGAATGATTTTGAGAGGGTCAGCGTTCCAGGAATCAGGGATAAGTAAGCCCTGGAAGCAGCCGTCCTCCTCCTTCTCAGAGTCAAGCTGTTACCTGTGCTGTTCGTCAACCTCACCGCGCCTTCCAGAGGTGGGGCTTTCCAACAGAGCTGATAAACCGCTCAGTAAAGGACAAAATTCTCTCTTAGCTTAATCATTTATGTTTCCATGTCTTGCTGCCCTACAAAGCCGGGGCAGCACGCATTAAAACTTTGTACTCTGTCAGGTGCACTGAGAGCTGTCACTCGGGCTCTGCTGAGTTGGCAGGAATATTACTAAGGAAGAAAACAATTTAATTTAACTCAGGGTAAAGAAGAATTCCATCCTGATGAAATGTATGCGTGCATTATTTTAGTGTTCCATTGTGGCAGCTGTTTCAACCCCTTTAGATCAGCGAGTCATAGCAGCCCTCAGCTCTCTTTACCGTATGACCCTTTGTGTCCAGCCAGTGATTAAATCCTTTGCATTCAGCCTTCGGGCTTCGTGTCAGCAGCAGAGTGGTTGGTAGTTCAAGTCTGAATTTAGAGTGCAGAGGCGGCACACGCCCAAGTTGCAATTTTATAACTCTGTTTTCCTAAACTGTAACTACGTTAGTTCCTCCAAAATTACATTTTTCAAGCTGGTGGAGTGTATGATACTGGTCTGTGTCAGCAAAAAAAAATTTAAGGGAAAAGTGAAGGCTTCATATGGCTCTCCAGGAGCTGAGTAAGTATAGTGAAGTACTGGATTAAAATACACTTGGGCTAGACTACCATACTCAGCTCTTCTGTGTCCTTCCACTCTGGAAGGCAAGGTGGAAAAAATTCCCACTTATGACTTTTAAAAAAAAGAAAAAAAAAAACGCAAAAAAAGGAGAGAAATCTGTTTATTTAAAAAATAAGCTCGTTTTTGAGCTTCGCTTTCTCAGTGTCAGCAAATTATCTTGTCCTATTAAAAAAATCTGCCAGCATAGTACTGAGGATCTGAGAAATGCTGTAATACTAATTTTGTCAGAGCAAGGAAAAACCAATGGAAAAAATCAGGAGAAAAAGCCAAGAAATGGAGAATTTCAATTTCCAAGTATATTCCTATTTCCCACTCTTTATTTCCCAAATACATAACCATTATTTATTACACTGTTGTTACTCTGCTCTGATAAATGGAAATTAAATGTCAATAAAAGTCTCTAAATTATAATTCACATTCAAAGACCATGGCAAGATTAATGTATATAATTCTCCAATTTCAGTCTCTCATGGTAGGCTTCTTTAAATTTGATTAAAGCTTTTGAAAGGAATCACTATGTGTTGCCAGTGAATAATTTCATTCCTGTCTGTATCTGTCTGTTCAGCCATTTAAATTACCTAACAAACATTACAGGTGTAACATCTTCTCAGCATTTAGAGAGAATTTATCCCAAAATTTTGTTCATACCTAGTGTTTCAGGATGGGCTGTACAATAGCTTACCAGTAAATGTGAGTTGGAGGCAGACCATTATAATTTAAACAGTAAAAAACCCCCGCTATAGTATGTTATTGTAAGTTACATTAAATTAAGCATCTCTCAGCCTTTTTGGTGAACATGTTATTAATCCCTGTCTATTTAGTAATATTTTAGGTGGTTTTTGCCTAAGAAATACCCATTGATTAAATAGCTTTTAATTTTTGGTAAAGAAGGGTGTTAGAAGGTTATTGTTAGCTTTTGACTCTCAACAAGGTCAAGAATTAGTGCCAACAAGCACTGAACAAATATACTGGAAAAAAAACCTCTCTGTTCCATATAGGTTATTATCAAGATAGTGGAGGAAATATGGTAAATTGTACAGTTGTAAACTGAAGATAACCCCAAATGACAAAAGGTTAGGGCAAAAGGAAAGGCATAGTTATAAGTGTGGATAAAAAGAGTAGAAAAAAAAAGACAAGGTTCTTTTCAATATGGTCTTGGTTTGTTTTTACACGACTTAAATGCTTAGATAATGAATTTTTTATTTGAGAGTTCTATTAAGAGAATACAAAATAATAATTGCAAAATGAAAACTATCCAGCATTTGTACTGTGACATTTCCATCTTCCCTGACATTTTTAAATGGCTTAATAAAAATGATTCCCTTACATTTTTAGTTATTTTGAAAGTTCAGAACATTCAAAAAATTAAACAGCAAAAGATATCACTTTTCAGTTTTTCTGTAGATGAACGTTTCAAAATGCATTTATTTTCTTAACTAGTTGTTTTGAGGGGAGGGTTCAGTGCTATTCTAGTTTTTGCCCTCATCTGCTCACCTGACTCTCGCTGCAAAATTGGTTCAGTTAGTTATGAGCAGCAAGTTGCAGATATGTGGAAAACACAGTGGATTATTTTAAGCGAAACCAAGTGGATGTCAGCTTATCTTGATAAACCAAGCAGCATTTGGAGGGAACATGTATCTGGTCACTAAATGATGCACCATCACTAGGGAGGCCCAGAGCTTCCACGGCAGGAGAAAAACCATCAGAACAGGCCCTTTGGTGTGTAGCACAAAGCATGGCCCACAGAAAACTGGTCTGACACAATCAGAAAGCACAGAGGTCTGCAGACTACAAAAACACGTGGTGAGAAACACTGTCAGCCTGGATCTTTCCTGTGAACTGCAGGGACTTTAGAGCACGTGCTTCCTGGCCAGTGGCTGTTCTGCCGTGACATCTCCTGAACCATCCCTATCCAGCAGGTAGCTGCTGTGACCATGGGTTCCTGGAATGAAGATGGAGAGAAGTACTCTCAGATGTACTGTGAATGCAATGCCATTTGCTGCTGCACCAGGAGATTAGCCCAGGCTGCTGCACTGGTGCTAAATTCTGACTCTGACACCTCAGTATATGAAGCACTGAACAATGTGTTTCACTTTCGCTGGTGCTTGCTTCCTACTAAACCTGGGCTATGATTAGTAGTTAATGGAGGAGTCAAACTTCCTGAATGAATATGTGACTTGTGGTTCCTGTTTTGTGCTGTGAAATGTGCAACAGAACTGCACCACACATAAATGAAGGGATGGGCTGAGCATCACCAGACACAGCCATGACACAGGCTCCAGACCTGTTCATTTTAGAAATTGTTTCTGAGGAGATGCTTAGCTATGCACTGGGGTTTGTTCTATGGATTATTAACATTCCAACCAAGAATAAAACTATTTCCACTAGCATTTTCAGTGACACATGAGGTAAAAAACCCATTCTAAATGATACTACTGTTTATTGAGTCTGACTGAAAAGACAATCAAGGCTGTTTATATGACTAGATTTCAAGAACCCAGGTAATATTGCATAACTAACACAAACCATTTCCATGGAGTAAAGAGGTATTTGCAGAATTTCATGTCTCTTTTCAAGATCTGCAGAATGTGCTTCACCAAATTATATCTCTTAAGCACAGCGGGGATCTTTTCCCATGTGTTGCAGTGGATTTTTCTATTTAAAACATAGAGCCTATCAACTTGGTTGGGATCCTGCTCTCATGCTGAGAATGGAGCCAATGGTTATTAATCTACTTGGGATTTAGAGGTCTGTGTCTGTGGTTACTTGGTAGAGGCTTCCTGCATTAAAAAAAAAAAAAACAACAAAAAACAAACCAACAAAAAACCCAAACAAAACAAACAAACAAAAAACCTCCACAACAACAAAAACCAAAAACCAAACCAAAACAAAAAGCTGTATTGGTATTTCAGATTAACCCATTCCTAATAACTGTCATATCATTTGAAGTATACAGGTCTTTGCCTAAAACACTTTCATCATGCCCAAGTGAACCTTTTAGATAGTTAGATATTTGTGTCATTAGATTAGAAAGCCTTTTTTTCCCTACTTCTAGAACTTTGATCTCCTTGGTAATAGAGGGTGTAGTGTGAAACATCACCATCGTCAAGTGACTGCATATAAGTGCTTCTGAGGACATGTTGGTTCTATGCCTTTAAAATTCTGCGAAAATGTTCCTGCAGATGACAGCAGTTAGGGATTATCCTCAGTATTTAGCAGAAACCATCTTATTTTGCCAGAAACCTTTATCTTGACCTTCCAGATGCTATTAAAGGTTATGACTGCCAACCAAATTAAATTTAACTCCTCAGGGCAAGGTTCAGTTTCTACTTCATTTAAAACCATGAGTGTTGCCAAAAAGAAAATGTATCTGTTAGGGAGAACGATCCACATAGTCACTATAGTTACATTCTGTAACAACACCTGTGTTACTGCCTGTGCTTCTGCAGCACTGATTAGGAGAGAAGTACAGAAGGGCTTAGATTTGTAGTAACTTTGTCATTACTTTTTCTCAAATGTTTGCAGCAACAGGAAAAAGAGTGTCCAGGGGAAAGTGAGCAATAGTCTAAAGGTCAGAGTTATTCCAGGCTGATCACAGTCAATGACCTCTGTTTTGTGAGATTGTCTGATTTCTGTGTAACTTTCACTTCACAGTAGTTTGCACTCTGAGAATGTGCATCATGGGGCATAACCCCCAGCTTTTGCTTGATTCCTTATGGCAAGAATGTATTTGCTGTGTGTATTGCCTTCAATGAAGGGTCAAAAAAAAACAGTGAAGAAACCACTTAATGCTTTTGATGTCTAAGAAAAATGCTTGGCTCAGTGAAGTAGATTCTCAGTTGGGTGACTGATATGGAATGTCAAACATGCTTACTACTCAAAAGGTACATTCTCTTCTTTCTCCTTTGTGTATCAATTATACTTTTTTGGGGGCTCATTTTGTAATGTAGTCATGTAAGATGGGCCTCTGCCAGGGCCTCCGCCTGGTTAGAGCTGCTAAAGAAAGAGTAATCTCACAAAGGTGACAACACAGAGGGAAATAAATGGTAATGCATGGTATTTCATTCTGATGGCCTGGTCCTCAAAAGGTCTAAAGACTATTTAAGCAGCTGCATTCAGCATCACCCTTCAGCTTCTGAGAACAACCTTGTTTGGAGTCTGTACTTTTCAATTGAGAACATATGGGAGAAGTCCTACTTTAAAAGTCAGAATTTAATTTATCACTGTTTAAGATGGAAAAGTCTTCTGAAAGCCTGTCTTTTCTGATTCATTATCGCATGAGCTCTGAGAGTAAAAACTGCTGTCAAAAACTTTTAGAAAATTTCCAGTCAGGTCTTATATATTCAGGGTGACAAATTGGGTTCTCCTCTTTCACTTTTTTCTGTGTCTCCAAGTTTTGTACTCCTTTTCCCTCTTCCTTTACTGATCTTCTACAGGAAGGAAATCAGGGGTCTTCAAATTATTTATGGATTCTTGAGAGGATTGATTTATCTCTGCTTTCCTTATACTTCTGGTCCTGTTGAGCCAAGTTCTCGATCCTGATTCTATGCAAAGGCAGGGGAGAATTAAAGGGCAGGCCTCAACCTCACAGTAGCTTCCATGAAAGCAAAGCCTGATGGACACCTCATCTTCTCCCTCAAACTCACTCCCAATCAGGGTAAACCCAAGCTGGGCAAATACAATTTCTTCTGTGGACAGAGGCGCTACCATGCAAGATGCAGGAAGAACAGCCAGAATCTAAAGAGATGCATGGTGGAAAGGATCACAGTGAATAGCATGGCCAAGATGAGTAGAGCAAGATGGGAGGAGTGTGAGTGGGACTAAGAGAAAGACTAGAAGAGTTTGCTCAGAGAAGTTGAGGATGCTCCATCCCTGGAAGTGCTGTTCAAGGCCAGGCTTCATGGGGCTCTAGCAACCTGATGTAGTGAAAGATGTCCCTGTCCATGATGGGGAGGTTGGAACTAGATGATCTTTAAAGTCCTTTCCAACCCAAACCATTCCATGATTCTATGAAGTAAAAAAAAATGTAATAGGGAGAGGTCCTTGGAAACAGGGAAAAGCAATCTTCAAGGCTAAACAAGAGAATTCAGGAAACTACAGGTGAGTCAGCCTCACCTCACCTACAGCAAGATTATGCAATGTGCGTTGAAGGAATCTCTTGGCAACAGGGACCTGGACATTAGGAGCAGGAGCGCGGACCGGTCCAGAGAGGTGACAGAGCTCCAAGGGTGCCACAAGAGGGCAGCTCTACTCCAGGCCCAGGAGGAGTTTGGGGACACTGAGGTGGCAGAGGAGATGGAGTATCTCTGGGGCCTGCAGTGGCCGGTCAGGCAGGGACCATGGAGGCTGGCAGCCAGCTGGGGCACCTGCCTATTTGATGGACCATGAAACAACCAGCTGCTGATTTTGGGAAACTTATTGCCTTGAATGTTGACACTTGATTAAGGAAGACTTTTACTTGAGGGGCCCCTGGGCATTTCCAGGTGTCTAAAACTTTCAACATTCGCAGCAGCAGAATCCTGCACAGCTGCCTGCACCTTGCTACTAGCATTGGTGGCAGCTGAATGACTGAGTAAATGGGGGCTGCCAATCTGCTGTCTTGTCTCAGGCTGCCATATCTTCCTGCATCATCACTGGAATAGTCTCCAGATCACACTCCATGGCTGCCAGGATCCCTTGAGCTGGGTCAGTCGCTGCCTGTGCTCAGCTGGGGCTGGAGGTGGTTCAGGAGAAAGATGTGGGGACTTAGGGTTTTCCCTAGGAGCACAGGGGTGATATGACAGAGCCTGAAGATCTCTGCCTCCGCTCAGCTGCAGAAAGTGCTGCGCTCCCTGAGCGCCAGTGGTGACCAGTCCCAGCTCCAACACCAAGGACTGGCCCTTATCCCTCTGTTCAGCGGGATGTGGGGAAGAACATGTAGAAATTTCTAAACTGGCCCTATTGATGAGGATCCAGGTAGTTGTTAACTGTCACCCCAATGACATTCAGTGAATTTTTGGTCCAAATCTGGGAAATTCTATGCAAAAAGCTAACTGCTGAGATGTCCTGTCTGCAATATCAAGCAGTCTGAAGCCAAGAGGAAAGAGATAGGTTTTAGCTCTCCACCAGGAAGAGGACAGGAGTCAAGAAGCGGTATGGGAGTGCTTCAGCACTGACACACCAAATATTCTCATGCAAGGAGCCTGTTGTGTGAGCCTGGACATAAAGGATGGGAGCTCGTCCAGCAGCATGTCAGCCCAGCCCCACAGGGCAGCGTGTGCCTGTGTGAATCAATGTGCTCTCACCAGCAGCCTGCACCTTGCAATAACAGGAGAAAACCCAAGAGGCCAAGAGAGGTGACCCAGAACCCTCCAATTCATCTGAGCAACAAGGATCTGTGAATGTAGGTGAACTGGAGATCAAGAAGTGCTTGTGCTTGATTTTCTACTGCAGTTTTTCTCACCGCAGTCCAAAATTTGGAGTTGATAATGTGTACTTATGTTAAACATTCTGATTTATCTATGTTAACACATATTTAGTGATTATATCTGAAATATTCTTAGACCCGAAGCATATTTCATATTGACTTGTAGATTTTGGGTGTGGAATCAATTTCAGAGCAGCAATCACAACCAAGAAAAGGTATGAATTTGGATTGTCTCTTGAAGCCACATGAGAAGGAGGACATTAAAGGTCTCTTTTTGTTTTTGAAAACCCATATTTATAACATGCAGAGCAATAATGTCCTATGGTTTAGTACCATATACAGTCACAGATATTTAATAAGATTCTTTGCCTACTCATTTTCAGTTATTTAATATGACCATATTTTAATGAAAGTTGAAAGCTGAAAGTTATAAGTTCTCACTCACCTGCAACCCTTGTACTTAGAAATTTGCCACATATATTTAGTGCTGTGCTCATGAACAAATCAAAGCTTCTTCTGGAATCCAGGGAATAAAATCACTGGGACCTTGGGCAAGTGCTGTGTGTTGTAGGACTGGGACCTGTACTGACTTGACTCTTCTGACCTTGACTTGAACATGGTTTCTTCTTCAGCATCTCAATCATGTTTGTGCTTTTTAAAATCTGGAGATAACAAACTGGAAAACCCCATATATTTCTTGTTTGCATAATAAAAATAACAAAAACATATTTTCTTCTTTGTAAAATTTGCATTTAAAATACACAGAGAGCCATTTAATGGAGAATCATTTAGTACAAGAGTAGAGAAAGTTAAAAGTGTGATGAGGAGGTTATAGTTGTTGATTTTCAGCTGCTGTTGGGAGAGCACTGAAAGAAGAATTACTTGAAAAGATACCATACCTAAAGAATAAGAATTTCTAACAACCTTTTAAAGAAGTTTGCAGATTTTCTGGGTGGTTTCCAGGAGCAGTCAACACAACTGCCAGTAGTTCAGCTGCCTTAAAGATGAGCATAAACACAGCAAAAATTACTTTGAAGTGTGTCCAGGTGAAACGTGAGAGATCTAGACTGCATTTAGGGAAGCCAGTTGTTTCCCAAACTTCACAAAACCTTTTTATCCCATCAAAGCAGGAAACAAAAATAGGCCTCTTAACAAACCTTTATTATAACAGCATCTTGCATGGTAACCAAGAGTCTCAATTATCATGCCAAGAAGGAGCCTGTTGTTTAATTTCTGATTTTCTGTTGACATAATTCACAAGTTCATTGAGGAGTGTGTAGTTTCATTGCTGTTCTTCTGAGTCAGGCCCTGCTTACTGTTTGCTCTCAATTCACATATGTAATTGTCCTTGGAAGTTCATTTAGCTCTCAGAGGTTTAAGTTTGAAAATATTGGCACTTATGTCTTTTCTCACAGGAAAGAACTAATCATGATGGTTGGATAACGTACAGCAATGATTGTGCTCAGCTAAATCATGGGGTTTAACTCTTGAGGAATTGAAATTACCTAGATGTGATTATTTTAGGATAAATATGCATCATCAGAAAAATACACATATTCAAAATTCTGTTTTGGTGACACTTTTGAAGAAATTTCTGGGGAAGAGATCTTCAGCAGGCAGCTATTTCTGTTTAAAACCAGAGAGGGAGTGTTGGAATAGCTGATAGTAGCTGGTATCTGACTGGAATGAGAGGAATTTGGTTTCTGGTTCTGGCTCACATAAAAAGAGAATTGGCTATACCAAGGCAGAGCCTTCCAGAGAAGACAGAAGTGAAGAAAATGCCATGTGGGTATGGCAGTTTCTGCACAAATGAGGATAGTGGAACAGTAGCTTGAGCACAGATCTCTGACCCAGCATACTTATGTTAAATCTTCAGATCTACACTGAGGGCATATGTCTTAGGTAGAAAGTCCTAGGTCCTTCTTTCAGAACCAGCCTGTCCAAGACTTCCTCTAACAACATTACTCCCATCTGCTTTATATCTGAGTTTTATCCTTTGTATGAACATTCAGACAAATGCTTCCCATGAATGTCAGTCATGAGAAGGAATCACTCATGAGAAAGAGTATGTGATGGTAGAGACACACTATGAATTCCTTCTGCAGAGAAGATGACTAATTTCCCTTTTTTCCTTCCCTCTCTATCCAGATAACAAGCTAGAAGGTGATCCACACCCTGCAGAACTTGTTAATTTTTAAGTATCTGGACTTATGAAAAAGTTTGCACACAAGGAAAAGAAACTCACTGGGGTCTAGCTTGGTAGAAGCAAGTGGTGATTTCACTCAAAAAAATGGATCTCACCTCCCCAAGCAAACCTACAAACAAGCCAGGATTTCTGAGGAAGTTAAAAAGTTGCATGCAGCCTGTTGGTCTCTTTGAAGAGGCAGGTGAGCGGGGATTTGATTTCAGCTTGAGGCTTAGGGTTTGGATTGGTTTTTCCCCCTGAACCAGGAGAACAGGCTGTAATGAACACCTGAGCTTGTCCTGAGGTCTAAGCTGCAGCTCAAGACAGGTCTTTGGAAGGAATCTGGCTTATGCTACCTGCCATGTCAAGTAAGGACAGGCTATCATCTCTGCAGCTTCCAGGGAACAAAGGGAAAATCAAAACACCTTAGAGATGAACCTTGTAAAGGATCGAAAGAGGTGGGCCTAAACTTTTTGTCTCATGGTCTATAACACCTCAGCTCTCTGCAATCTCATCGTGGGTCTATCAGGAAACTGAGATCCAATTTCAGACCAGAAGGAAGCAGCATGCTGGAAATTGTGAAGTCTGGAAGTGCTAATATCAGCCATTTAGAGCAAATCTGATCAGGCCTTGAATTTCTGCTTAAGCTCATGTTTTCTACCTGCTGTAGCATCCAGTTTCAAACCTGCTAGTTCACCACCAAGCTGTGGAAGAGCAAGCCTGGGAGCTCACTCTTGGCACTCCTGCTTTGGCACACACAGCACTAGCAGACGTTTGAACTGTCTGGGTGAGCAGGAGAAGAGAACCTCTTCCACACCATGGTGTTTGATGCCACAAGCATCTGAACCAGGCAGGGTGGGCAGTGACTGCAGTCTGGTTGGCCCACCTGGCCCAGGTGCTGCCTTTCAAATGAGATGCACATTGCCTTTGTGCCTTCCTGTACCTGCACTGGGCAGTGCAGGTCAGGATTCACACGGGGGGCTGGCCCCCTTCCTGCCCGGACCCTTTTGTCATCTGAGATGCTCTATTATGTGTTTACAGCAGCTCAGGGAGTCTCAGAAATTCATTTTGTCTAACTGGCACAGACTTAGAATAGTTGCAGCACAGTCTCAACTATTTGCAGGATTACACCAAAATGTAATTTTCTTTTCTGCTAGGGCAAAGTTCATTATCTCATTTCAGAAAAAGGGTGAGACAGGTGCTCTCTGCAAACATATTTAATAAAGCCCCTTGATTGCTATGAATTATGTATGGTAATTATCTTGTTATATAATTAGAAGCTCTTATATATGCTTTCCTTAAACTTGATGCTTTGATGTTGCACTTGGGCGTCTGTATTACTTTGTGGGATACAGTCCAAAGCTACCTGGATACATTCCAAGATTACTAATGCATAGACATATTTGCAAAACAGGACTTTTAAAGTCAAGCAAACATGGGTAAAAGTTATTTTTTCCTGACACTCTGTTAAAAATTATGGTGTTCAAAACACTGATTAGTATAGTAATTTTTGCCAGATTTGTTCAATATTCAGTGATAGTAGCTATTGTTGAACAATCAGTGTTCCTGATTGTTCCCCATTCTCCAGTTACGAAAAAAAACCCCTAAACATTCATCTGAAAGATGTATAACCTGTGGGGGATTGCATGCAGGTGGAAATTTTGGGGTCCTCTTGCCTTTGGAAAGGATGTCTTGGAAAATCTCAGCCAAATGAAACTGTTCATTTGCACACTGGGAGTTTACAGAGGAGAAGTCAGATTTTTACACATGAAAGTTCCTCTTCTGAATATTAATATAAATTCTGTGGGCACAAGGTGCAGCTTTTTGTCCAGGACAGCTTATTTGTACTGAAGACTGAAATAGTATTAACATCTCCATGCAAATATGGCCTCAATTACAAGGAAAAGGTTCACTCCCTTCCAGTTGATTAATCCCAGAGAGTTCCTGAAACAAAATGAACATTAGATGAGTTTTGTATGAGACAACGCATACCAAAAAAAGGAAGAGAAAAAAAAAAAAGGTAAAAGGACCAATGCCTTGGAATAAAACTGACCAAATATATATCATAAATGTAATCAATGTTTTATGGGAAAAATTCTGAATGCAAAATTCAGTTTCAATGACAAAACACACAGAGTTAATTCATTATTGAAAGTAATACTCTGAGTGGTGGATAGCTGAAAAAAAAAGAAGTGCTTTTAGTAATTACCGGATTTCAAATTTTTGTCATTTTAGAGGTGAGGACAAAATATTTGGTAAGAAATAGACAATACATATTCTTAAATCATGCACAAAATAGATGTTTAGTTCTTCTTTTAGAGAAGGAAATCAGCCCTTAGTCCATGCAATTATCCATGCACTCTTAATTGTATTTACTTGCTCATATCTGCATTTATAGTGTTCAGTGAAAAACAGATATCACCTTTGATCTGGGGTACCTGTTTTTGAGCCATTGTTGCAGAGTGTAGTATTTCCCTATATACAATTACTAATATTCATTTTTATTTGGAATAATTTGCCTTGTACTGAAATTCCATTGAAATTTTTCCTTAATAAAGAGCTACTGAAGAGAGTAGAAACACCTGGACAGTTTCTGGTAAGTAATTTTAATACCCCTCTTTGCATGTCACCCACAACATTAGAATAGATTTCCTGCTATTGCTTGGCATAATTAAAGTACTCCACCCAATTTCTATAAAGTTCACATAGGACACCCTCTGAAATCCCACAAACTCATTCAGGAAAAATAGAAAATTTGAGAATAAACATTCACAATTTATTTTTAAGTAAAATTTAATCCAAGACAGGCATAATAAACCCAGAAGCTGTTGGGTCAACCAGTTCTACATTGCAAACTAGCCACATACCTATAGAAAGCTATAATTTGCAGATCATCCTTCTGCCCCTGTGGTGAAAGTCATAATATTGATTTGAGATAGATAAGTACTTGTATGCTCTGAGAGCTGACCCTAATCTACCCCAGAAAAACTCTGGAACATTAAAAGGGATAACCAGAAACCAACTGAAGCCAGTGGCTTCAAATAACTTACATAAATGGAACAGAGTGGAACAGGAGGAAGAGGAGTGGATGCACTGGGGAGATGGCCAAAGGGAGAGATGATGACAGATTGAGCCTATTATTTTTTAGCAGCAAATAAAATTACAAGGGAGTGGAAGCGTGATGAGAGATGTGAAGATTTATGGCGAAGAAGCAGCAATCACCCTGGTCCTGGTGCCCTGTGAGGAGCAGCGGGTGCTCTGATCCTGCAGGGAACACAGTCATGCCTGCCAATGATGCACCAGATAAAGCAGATAAGGTCACTCACTCCCACAGAGGACAGACTTCAGAGCCTTTCTTCTCAGACACATGGGAAAGCATGGGAAAGAGTGGGGATATGGCTCACTACTAATCAAATCAGAGGATTCCTTGGAGAATTTTTTTAATGCTCCAGGCAAAGGCAGCCACCAACCCCAGAGTTCCACGCTAGGTAAATTTTAAAGAACAAAATTGTAAAACTAGTTCTCACTTGTGGTGGTGTGTTTTTAGCTTTTTTATGTTTAGTAATGATTGTTAAGTTTGTATAATGGTTTGTTCCATGTAACCCCTGTTTAGGATTTTCCTCTTGGTTTTTCCCTAAGGTTAGTGTGTCCAGTTGGAATCCCACCCCCCCTGAAGCCCCTGTCATTCACCTAAAACCTTTCCCCTTTTTCGAGAAACTTCTAAGAAGTTTCTCAAACTATTNCTTGGAAAAAGGACACCGAAGGGCCACTCTCACTGATGATAAAGAAGGTGTCTGTACACGTAAACCTCCTGCCAAGCCTTGATTTGCAATAAGAGCTGGCCTGATTTCCAAGGATCTTTACTCAAACACTGACTGGACATCCAAGACAGAAAACTGTAGTATTAAATCAGATTTGTTAAAAATATATTTCTTTCCTCCCAAGTGATGACTCAGTAAATAACTTTAGATATGAACTGTTTTACTGGATGGAGGGAAAGGAATCAGGTTAACATACAGAAAAAAAAAAAAAGCATCAAACCAAGCTCCAAATTACAAGCTCAGTAGTAAAGCTGTCTTTTCCGTGAAGCTTTATTAGAAGGAATAGCTATGTTCCTCTCTTGAAGAGACCCAAATCCCAAAGGATTCCTCTTGCTATGAAGGCAGATGTTTGGTACAGAGTCCCCAGAGGCATCACAGTTGGCTCTGCAGAGCTGCATTCTGACTCCATCCCACTGTGCCTCTGCTGTGGTCCTTCCCAGGAGCCTCCCCACCGGTTCCTCACAAGGTACCTCGGCAGTGGTAACCCCAGAACAAGGCTGCTGTTGCTGTGCAAGAAGAGAGGGGAGCCCTGCTGTTCCTCTTGCCTCGTCTGCAGTTTCTAGGCTGCAATCCTGTCACTCAACAGAATGCTTTGATCAGGTTTTTTCACAACATAAATAAAACATTTGTAATGATTTCAACTTTCTGGGGAGTTTGTTGTTACCAGCAGCACTCCAAATACTGTACGGGGTGACTGTAGATTGGGCATGTTTAAGCCTGCTCATGGGTTTCTCCACCTGAGTGTTTCACTTCTGCACTAGATGCCACCAGAGTACCTGCCTCTTTGGGTTTTTAGATATCAGTAGTCATCTGGGAGAGAATATCTTTCTATTTTGCCTCAGGGCAGCAGGCTTCCATGTCCTAGAATCTTGTTTCTTTTATTGACATACAACTAAAATTGCAGCCAACAGCTATGATGATTAACTTTTGGGCTTTATTCTATGCCCATTTCTACAAAACCAGGAGGAGCAGTGGGAGAAGTATTGGTGCAAGCCTTAAGGAGCAAAAGAAGCCAAACCAGCCAAAAACCAGCTGTGTATATCTTATGAATAAGAAATTTCACCACTGTGTGTTTGAACAAATAAATCTGTTGTGCTCATTCCAACTGTTTTCTGTCTTTTTTTTTTTTTAACCCTAAAATTAGAAATGTTCACAGCAGGCATAAAAAATTAAGCTTATAAGTTCCTTGAGACTATAGGAAGTTCATGGATGCAATGATCCCCATAATCCTGAGTCCATGACAGAAGTGATTGTATCTTACAGGGAAAAAGACAGTCTCATCAAGCATGGGAGATCTGAATGATAGAGGGTTTGCAGGTCAAACATAAACACCATGTGCAGGCAAAGGGCCTCCATTAGAGTAGAGTGAGATCTTTGCTCTCCTTCTACCCTAACCACCCACAAGTCTGAGCACCAATACAGAGTTTAGAGGCATGAGATGCATGTGGGGATCAGATATACGCTTCTGCTGGCTCAGTCTGTTTCAGAGGACTGCAGCTTGGATGAATCCACATTCCATGGGGGCAAGGTAGGAAGAAAATACTTCAGTTTTGTTGATCTGAGTACAAGATACCCACCTGGGTGGGGTTACACAAGGTCAAGCAAGATAGTACTAATATCAAAGTACAAACCGGATCTTTTCAGTCATGTCTCCCCACTCCCTCCCTTGCAACACAAGCAATCTTTTTAATGGTTTCTTGTACAATCCTGACGTGCAAATCTGCTGACGAGTGTAACAGGACAAACACCTTTTTCTGGTCATTACAAACCTTAATTTTGAGTTGTGTGCAGCTGCCACAGCACAGAAAGGTAGGATTCATTGTGCCTGGGTTATTATGCATTCAGCACAGCAATCTTATTGCTCTACTTGGGTCACCTAGGGGACTACCTATTTTCATTCAAAAAAATACACCCATGGAGTGTGAATCATAATCTAAATATTGATGGCACTGTGGGAATGTAGACACCTTGCTGACATGAAGACATCATCATTGTAAATGTCTGAAGTTTGGTGAATTGAGTCCATCTCTCACCTGTTTAACACAGTTCTCGGATTATGGTCCCTACCTCACAGAGTGCTCCTGAGCATCTGCTGGGTGACTGGGGAACTTGTTTGTCATATACACCAAGAATAAAAATTTCTTTACTGATCTTTGTCTTGAAATTACATTATAATTTCCTTGGAGCTCTTTTGTCTCTCTCATTTGCATACCCCCCCACCCTCCAACATGCACACACCCCCAGACCATGGGTACACAGAGAGAAATTGAGTGTATGTCAGGCTGAGGGCTAAGTTAGTGTTCCTTGCATACAGTGCCATTGTGGAAATAGGAATGGAAAATTTCAATCAGCCAGCACAGACTCAAGTCTTTCTTGCTTGTCAAATGCAAGTCTAATCACAAATAACCTGGAACACTTTTCAACATGTTGAGAATACTTATGGGTGTGGTTGTAGTATGTTTGCGTGTGCTGGGGAGACTTAGTAAGTTTTTTAAACAGCAAATTTGCCAGGACAGATTAATCTTAATTTGCCTCAAATTTCATTAGTGGCATTTATTATAGTCAAGAAAGAATATGAATATTCTTCAAGAAAATGCATCAGTAAACACACCACATGCTAAAAATCTCAGTTATAAATAATCTAAAGCCTCTGCAGTGTCTTAAATGTCTGCATCACACATATCATAGTGTAGTACAGTTTTTGGGTGCATCTTTCCTTCTAAACTCCTTAGATAATAAATAAATAAATCAAAGGTAAAGGCAACTGATGTGGAGCCTGCTGCAGACTGCCTCTCTGCATGAGCTGTCCCCACCCCTTCCGTTCGGGATGACTCTTGAGTGAAGCCTCTCCTCCTCACTTCCCAACTCCAAAATCTGCAGAAGAGTTGAAGAGCACCTGAAAACTGGATGGGCAGCACCAGGAGCAACTGTCAGCAGGAACTGGTTTTCTCTTTATGTTTAGAGTATTCTCATTGAGCAGAAGAAGCAAGCTGGGCTGAAACAGGATCCTGCACTCCAGGTATGTGAGGGCAAACTGGTCCATGCAGACTGAGTTGACAGGAGAAAAAGATAACTACTTTTACCTTTGCTGAAAGGGAAAATCTGAAATTGCTAAGCAAGTAAATGTAGCTCTTTGAAATGGCATGAAACAATCAGCAAAACCTACTCCTTTAAAGAGACTATTATTTTGGTTTCAGTAAAAAGTTGCACAAAGACAAGTGTTAAGGGGCAGATAAGATGAAGATAAAGGCTGTCAACTTTGGGAAATACTAAATTTGGGAAAGACTATATTTCATTTTGAGACTTTGCTACAAGCTGTGGTACGGCAATAGCTCTGAAGACACTGATAATTTATGTTCATCAAGTAGTAAATTCACATTAAAGGACCATAGTAATTTTTTTCACCCTTATGGTAATGAATTTCCATTCTTTTCCTTGTTTGGTCCACTGAGCCCTTAGCATTGAAATGAAATGATGCTGTAACTTAAAATGTTATCGCCTGACCCGGGAAAAGGGCAGAGATGTCACATCTTGGCATCAGTAGTCCAAGGTTCTGCCAAACAGCACAGCAGTTGGAGACCACGTGCTCATACTCACTTTCTGAGAAGTGAAGATTGTCCTTAGCAGGATCTTTTCCTCTGTTTAACCAGAATTTTTTTTTAAATATATTTTTAACCTCACTTTCCAAGTACACATTTGTTTTTTTTCCTGATAAAAACTAAGACTCAGCAGAATATAGCTATGTGATTTGTTGCTCCTAGAAATGCAGTAGTTTGGGTCTGTCCCACCACCTTTGGTGGAGCCCATCTTTGTGTTGTCTAAATAGCTCTCCTCAGTTTTTATGCTACTTGCACGAAAGCTGAATGATATCAAGACACCCAAGGAAGAGCAGGACCACTGGAGAGAAACAGAAGCTCTAAGGAGGCTTTCTCTTAAGGAGCAGTAGGATGACACAAGATTCATCAATATCTGTGGCTTTCCCCATTAGCAGCAGTAACTTTTCCCCCTCTTCCCAGCATCTCCTCTGTGCTGCAGTGCAGTGATGAGGAGCGGGACATAAAGGCGAGATGCTGCCTGCTTGGAATTGTGCCATGGGGAAAGCAGGAAAAGGAAAAGTGTAATGGCTGAAATTGGTGGGAAGAGGGAATGAGGTGAGACTGGAAGAGTAGGAAATATCCTGGCGTGTTGCTTTGCCACACCACATTGCGTGGGACAGAGCAGGCGGGAGCAAATAAAGCTTCTGACTGAACAGGATCCCATCAAACTTCTAAGCAGTTCAGGTGTGGCTGAGTATCTACTATCGTTCTCTGCTGCCTGGTGCCTGGAAAGGAGCCAGCTGGCCCGGCCTCAGTCAGCACAGGCCAAAGAAATGGTTTCTGGGAAGCAACCAGCGGATAGGGAGGAGGCTGGTTCACCACTATTGCACAGCTTAATGCCTCCTAAAGCACACTTCCTTGAAGGGGACATCATAGGTTGTGCCCTTCTGAAAAAAATACCGCAGTGGAGTAAGACTGTGGCTGCCATCTCAGAAGGCAGCAGTGTGAGCTATCTTTGGGAATGCCTGTGGTTTCTCCAGGCAGCCTCCTGTACTTCAACAAGCTCATTCATTTAGGTTATAAAAAAGAGAGGTAGGAAGCACTTTTGTATGAACAGACCTCTCTCAAGCATTTTCAGGCATTTCAAGCATTATGGGGCTTAAACTAGATTATCTTCCATGTATGTCACACCTTCCACTTTCATATAATACCAAAACAATAGAGGTCTTAATCCTGAAGATCAGGCTACTTCATGCTTCCTAGAACCAATCTTGAGAGATGTTGAGAAAGGTGGAATGAAAAATTAACACATGTACTCAATTCTCAGTTATCAGCACAGGGGATTACTGATGATGAGAGATCATCCATCTCATGGATTTATCTGAATGAGCTTGATTAGAGCAGTAAAGCCATGTCTGTCCAGTTCCTGTATATCTACACGCTATCAGCCAGGGTTGAGGTTGTAATAAGTGTACTTGCTCAAACTCAGTGCTGGCCCTGCCAGATCGGGTGACAGCATATGCATATAAAAGATGGATTCCTTTATTGAGCCAGAGTGAATCATGCAAATTGGGAAGTGTTGTGCAGGGCATAAGCAAGCGGTGAGTCTTTGTGGCATCTACTCTCTGTTCTTCAGTCTGCCTGTACCATGCTTCCAAATGTGTCAGTGCTGCCTAGGCAAAATTTCCCATTACTCTGTGAAATGTACCCCTCTGCTGCTCTAGTTAATGGAGGGCTGAGGAAGGCATATATTTTTATAGGACTTTGCTCCTCTTCCATGGAGATTAGATAGTTTTATGAAGTACATGTTACAACGCAAACTAAAATAACAGGTTGATGTAGGAATGATGAAGTGGAGACAGTCATAGTGAATGTGCCTGTGTACTGCACGCCCAAGGACAGTTTCAAAGTCAGTACATGACTAGGAAATGAACTATTATCACTGCCCCTGCAGATTTAATTGGATTTCTTGTATAGATGCATTGTAACACCACTTTTAATTACAGGATCACAATCTACTTTTTGCACAGAGTCCATTCCAAGCTGCTGACACACAGAGTCAGAACAACTTTTGCCATTAATCTGTCTAGCACATCTATTGCTAGCACATCTATAGCTCATTGTCTCTAATTGCTACTTTTGGAGAAGAGACAAAACCATACACTCTCAAATATTCTGAATGAGGCTTGCACATAAGCTTGTTTTCTTGCAATCCTTTTCAAGGGCATAGGGGTATATAGCATTGGAATCTAGTTTACACATCTATATTGCAGTTCTTCACTAACTGTGCGCAGTACTTCTGCTCTCAGAAGAAAGCACAGATGAGCTACCAGGCACCAGCCCTAAGAGAAGCACTGAACACTGCACTTCAATGAACCAGTTGAGTGCTTTGGTCCTTGCAAGTAGTTCAGAGAAATCAGCACAGGATTCCCCATGAAGACACACATGATGGCCCCATGCCTCAGCAGAGAGTGACATAGAAAGACATAGTGCTTCACACCAGAGCTGACAGAGCCACATGGCAGCAAAATAAATATGACATGAGTGTCAAGACCTACATTTGCAGGTTGTTTGTGACTTGATAACTTTGATTTCAGTATTTCTCTTTATTTTCAACTTAATAACATAATAGATGAAGAGTCATTCTGCAGTAGAATGGTGCTTTTGCTTTTTTCCTACTTTCTCTTGTCATACAAGGATGTCAATGTTTTTTACAGAACTTATTGAATTACTTTCAGAAGACCTATTTGCTTTTTTGCCCTAAATAGTTTTTGTTAATAAATTATTTTTACATTCTTGCTGTCCTTTTTTTTTTTTTTTTTTAGGTTTTCAAATGGCTGATCCTTTCCTATATAATCCTGGAGAAAGGTCTGACTATGGGTGCCTTGGACATGAAGTACAAATTGAGTACCTTAAGGCATATGTTTGCAGACCATCTTTTTCCACGGACAAAGCTGTGATTGTGGTTCATGATTTGTTTGGATGGCAGTTCTCAGACATGAGATACATAACTGATTTGATTGCAGGTCATGGATATATGTAAGTAACTTTCTTTCCTACCTTCCCCTTAAATAGGCCACCACATCCTAAGCTAGGCATGGCACATGATGTTTTCAATACACATAAGACAACCATACCATTTCAGTTTGAGCAAATAAAAATGAAAATGGACAAAATATTTCCATGGAGCCACCAAAGCTACTAAAACCGACCCAGGAAAAATGGCTCACAGAGCACAAAGGCACGAGGAGTCTTGAAGTGCCCGTGTTTGTGCTTATGAAGCAGTGTGGGTGATCCAAAGAGAAACAGTGGTACCTATTTTAAGTTGTATAAGCTTTTCAGAACCAAACCTTTCGAACACTGACTTTAGCTTGTAACAGCAAAGAGGTATATATGTGTTTATATAGAATCAGGAGGTTTGTTTAATCCCTTTATTTTTGTATTAAGTGTGTCTAAGGAAACAATGAGCATTTATTTGTGCTTGGTTTGTTGGTTTGGGTTTGTTTTTTTGTTTGTTTGTTTGTTTTTTGTTTGTTTGTTTTGTTTTTTTTTTTGTACAAAGACATGTACTTTTAGCTATCTGATTACCAGAACAGGATGAGTAAAACATGATTCAGATAGTGATCATGTAGATGTGTACTCTGGACTAGGAGGTATTGGGAGACATTTAGACATCCACAGATTCAATGAAAACTGACTGAATTCCATATCTCACACAGAGCCATCTGCCCAGATTTCTTCAAGGGGACAGAACCCTGGAAACCAACTGATCATTGGCATGACTTTCCTGACTGGCTGAAAAATCATGATCCTACGAAAGTAGACAAGTAAGATACATGTTTGTACTTGAACTTTAAAAAACATCCAGCAAACAAGGAGAATTTATATGAAATATTAAAAGTGGCATGTCACAGCAGGGCAAAATGCCTGCACAACCACAGTTTCTTTTTCTGGGTGATTCTTCTGTGGTCCTGGGCACTGTCTTGGCTGGGATTTGAAAACGATCATCTGCTCTGCCCATCACTCTCTTAATTGTCTCCATCTTGTTTTTCTGAGCCCTTTTCTGACTATGTTATACTGGCCACACAAGCTCACAGTGTTTCACTGGCTACAAAATGCCCAGCACTGTCACCCACAAGTGCTGATTCTGTGCCCAGTTCCTCAAGATAAAGAGGAAAATTCTTCTACAACTGCAGATGTTATCTGCCAGTTGTCACGTGCCCATCTCACTTCCTGCCTTGCAGATTATGGTAGATACTGATGAGACTCTCCTGAGCAGCACTGCATAAAATTTTGCTAGACCGACCAAAACCTAAGATACATCTGATCAATTGTACTATTTTTCCAGTGTGAAATAGAGGGATCATTATCTGTATGAGCCTGTAACAAGGCTTCCCTGAATTATGGGAGGGACTGCTGTTACTTCAGCATCTTTCACCACAGCTCAAAACTTCAGGTGATAGTGAGGCAATGACACCTTATTACTCAGCTGCCATCCTGCAAGCCACAAGTATTCTTCTGACCTTCAGAAGATATTCAGCAGCCACAGTCTTTCTTCAATGTCCCTCAGAAAAGTTTTTGACAATATAATTCCAGAAGCTATGACCAAATTTTTTGAAAAGACAAATGGCTAACAACTATAAAAAAATCCAAGTCCAAAGAGGTGCAAATATGTGGGCACTGTCTTTAAAAATTAGTATCTCAGGACATGCCTTTGCTGTCTTCTGAGGGATCACTTGTAGGTGAACATTCCAGTTCAGACCCATTGCTCTTTCAGAGAATGTGGTACCCAACATACTCATGCCTTTCTTAGTATTCTTTCAAACAAACCAAATCTGAGAGAGCATGGCCATAGGCCAATGTCCTCTTCATGTCGCTCTCATACTAGGGCTTTTTTAGTCAGCCTAACCACCCCTGAATGACCATACAACTCTACTTAATGTTTGAAAATATAGTTAATAATTAATGACCTTTGCATTTAAACTTAATTTAAAACTCTGTAGGTAATGAAGAAGATAAAAATATTGAGACCTCAGAAGCCAGCAATTTAAAAAATATTTACTTGTATTTACCTACAATAAAAATATTTTTCATGGTTATTTTTCATTGCACCTCATGAAGAAGTTATTTTTTAAACACTGTAGTTACTGTCAGTAAACTAAGAGTAATTACTACTTTAGCATAACATTTTTGCATGTGGGCTTGGTAAGATATTTTAGTATTTACTCATGTAATAGGAATGACATCGGAAAAATCTTTATCTAAATAGGTGAAGTCTGTAGAGATAGTACAGTGAAGCTTATCTATTCCTACAGTCCATAACGCAAGATATTGTTCTACTTGCAGATATGTCTTGTCTTTAGTTGTCCTGTCCTAGACAAAGTGATTCAAATAAAAATTTACTAATTTTGAAAACAAAGGAGCAGGTGAAAATTCAGGTAAGTATTTAAGTGCCTACACCTGTACTTCCCTAAAGTAGGACCAGAGATGCTAACTCTCATTTAATAATAGAAGCCACTGCTCTAGCCTGAAATGTGCTTTTTTAATCTCCGTTTGAAATGATTGAAGGTGCGGACAGAAAAGATTCCATGTATGTCTTTTAATTAACTTCTTGAATTGTCAAGTATTGGTTCTGTAATAGATTCCTTAGTTTACTTTTCTTTATATGTCTTAGGGAAGCTGATGTTGTCTTGAAGTATCTAAAGGAACAGTGCGGTGCAAAGAAGATTGGTGTCGTTGGGTTTTCCTGGGGTGGAATGGCAGTACATCACCTGATGCTGAAAAATCCTCAATTAACCGCTGGGGTGTCCCTCTATGGTAGTGTAGAACACATGAAAACTTACTTGGGTTCACATGACTATGCATAGTTTGTAATTTTTGTGATTCTACTTAGCGCTTTGTAACAGTTTCTATAAATACTCAACTCAAAGGTGAGTTTCAGATTTTGATTATGGTTATTTCAGCAATAGGCTATATTGGTATAAAAATATTAAGGACACTGTAAACAAAAACCCCTCATTCCTTGTTCTAGAAGAGCAGAGAAATATGCTTTCCAAATGCTTATTCTCCATCCAAATACCCATTGTCTTGATCTAAATAATGTACTTAACGAGTAAACTTAAATAGAGGTGTCCTCTTTTAATTTGCCATTTATCTCACAGGAATGCTAACCTCACTAACTGACTGTTTCTCAAAACATTATAGGAATCATTAGAGACTCTGAAGAAAGATATGGTTTACTAAATCCCACATTTTTCATTTTTGGTGAGAAAGACCACACTATATCTTTGGATCAGGTAAGTTGTTGCTCTGGAAAGGCTTCTTTTCCCATAGTTCATTTATCCTACACAGAAATCTCTGTTAGAAAACTTTTTCAAATTAAAAAAAAAAATGAGACAAGCTGGATGGTTCTGTTTATATTTCAACTTCCCCCCTATCTTGTTTAGGTTATTCAAAGCTTCTTTCTTGAGGTAAGAAATACAGTAAAGAACAGTCATCAGTCTCTGAGTGGCTAGACAAACAGAACGTGAAACTGGGCAGGGATATCCCAGTTTATACGGGCTTTTGGTGTGAGCCAAGCATCTCAAAATCTTGTATACTACTGCTATGGATGAGAAATAAGGTGGCTAAATCATTGAATTTGGACACTGAAAAAAAAAATAATGGTAGTTTCAGCTTAGTAACTGGATTTTTTGACGATGGGGACTACACAACAACTTGTAGACTCAAATGTTTTGACTCCTGGCTGCCATCTATGTTCTGATAGCATATGTGTATGCTGCTGTAAGCATATGTGAGAAGCTGCATAAATATATTGGTAGGAAACTGGTGCCCTCTTCTGTGCATAAATTCTTTTTTTTTCAGCAACAAGGATAGCATGCCACCTCTAGCACAGCTTGTTTTTTAGAGTAAGGTCTGACTGGAGAACTGGGAATGCAGAAGTCATTCAATATTTACTTCTAACTGCATTAGTCAGCATGTTCATCTATACCTCATATGTGTCTCCTCTGCAGAGGAAAACAAATCCTTCACTATCTGTCCTCATTTTATGGTGATCGTGTCTTTCTCCCAGGGGCATAATTCTGGCAAATACATTTTTTCTGTCCTGTGTTACACATTCAAACCACACCTTTTTCTCCCGAAGCTTTCTTTCTGTGCAGATTGTATAAGTAAAACTTCCTGTGTTAAAAAAAAAAACCCAGCCAAGAAATACAGAGTTGCCTGTACCAAAAAAATGAGCTCCATATAAAAAAACCCCCACAAACCAAAACAACAAAACCCCACGAAATAAATTACAATACTCTCTCTAATCTGCACAATGGGTAGAAGTAAGCCTATGGGGCAAAATAAGTGTTCATTCTTCTATTTTCTGGCTTTTAATGGAAACAAGCACAAACTGTGCCGGTAAAAGTATCTGGGTACGTGAACACATTATTAGTAGTTTGTATGCATACCAATAACCAAAACATTGTGCAAGAGCAATGTCTTTTTGTTATTCAGTAAACTAAAAAAAAAAAAAATAAAAAATAGCCCTCCATGTTTTCTTAAACTCTGTAACTAAGCCTATCAAGCTGTTTTGGACTGATGGTCACTAAGGTTTATGGAATATGTTCTCTCAAGATCAGAGCTTCAAGTGTAGGTTACAAGCCTGAGAGTCTGAACAGAAACACACCTGTTCCTTTGTGGCAATAAGATTTACCAAACAATATTTTCTACAGCAGCTGAGGTTCTTAGACTTACCCATACT
>VWYP01014497.1:45690-132889 GCA_013400435.1 Pycnonotus jocosus
TTTTTTTTTTTTTTTTTTTTCCCAGATCTTCTTATTGGAGGACAAGCTGAAACAGTATTGTAAAGTTCCATATAAAATTAAAGTTTATCCTGGGCAAGTTCATGGGTTTGCACAACTGAAGCCAGAAGATATGAGACCTGATGATAAACCTTATATTGAAGAAGCTAGAAGGGATATGATTGATTGGATCAAAATGTTTGTTTGACAATAGCAGAAAGAAATGCTAGGCTTCAAGATTACTGATTGATTTAATTTGAGAAAGGAAAACAGTCAAGGGAAAAATAGCTTATTTTGAAAGTTGTCATAAACAAAAATAGAAATGTTTTAATTTATAGCTTTAAATTATTTTTGACAATTTTTAATGGAAGATTGTGAAATAAAACTCGGACTAAAGGATAATTAGGCATTAAAAGATTTTTGAAGTTTTCTTGCTTTTATTTGCTTCATCCTTTTACTCTATGACCTTGACAGTCATGATAGTGTTTATCCATTTTTCTTTGCTAGTAAGCATTACTTCATCATGACTTTACTTAATTTCAGGCTTTATTTTGGTATGATGATTGGTGGTCATAGTGTTCACATGGAAGTACCCTGGGTTTTCATACAGACATTTCCTTTAATTATCTACAAAGTATTTTTCTCAGCTGTACTGGGCAGAATTTCCCATGCATGAAATAATCACCTGGCTATACTAAGAAGTAAAGAAGAAATGATGTTGTTAAGTGACATCCTCCTTGGCAATACTAAGAAGGGTATTTCTAGTATTCCTTCATCAGAATCAAAGAAAAACATAAACAGTCCCTCCTGTGGAAGTAACCCAGACATGAACATTGCAGAAACAGTGGGTTTGATGGCATGGTGAAATTGTGCTGATCAGGCACAGGGCTCATGCAATCCTGGTTATATTTTTTGCTTTACATTATATCCTTGTTCCTTTCTCAAATTCTTCCCCTTTATCACCCTTATATCCTCCCAACAACATAATGTACAAACAAAAATAAGCATCCTCATGTGCACTCTGCCTTTGTTTTTTTTTATTATTATTTCATTGCCTTGGTAATTATTTGGCAATTAGTTTTAATGCAATTAATTAATTTAATTAATAGTCAATTTATCTCTTCAGAGATTCTCTAAGGAACCCATCACCCATTTTATTTTCTACATCTGTCAGTTTCTCACCCTGTCACCTTGTTAATGTTGCCACAAGTTAAGGCTAGCTAGCTACATTAATATGACTTTCTCTTTGGTATCAGGCAGTCTGGCAATTTCACACATTGTTATGCTATCAGTGAAATTATACAATCAGGGCATGCTGGTTGTTCACACACCTCAACAGACAGAGTATGTTAAACAATACTTGCTCCATGGGCCTCTTAAAAGGGCTTAAACTTTTTTGTGTACTCTGAGTTAGATGCATGGGAGAAATGCCAACAAGATAATTCTCAAGAGGCCAAAATAAAAAAACCCAAACTCCACTGGCAACTATAGAAAATCGGAGAACTTTGGTTAAAGGTTTAGAGCAGCATCCTCTCAACATAAAACATCTCACAAAGGGTTAACTTTGTCTATTAAACTTATCAAACTCCAAACACATCTATTTTAAATTATTTAAAACTCCAAGAACAGGGGATTAGAAGAAGAAAGAGACAAAGACAGAAAAGATATAGAAAAGAACAAGTATAGCTACCATTTCTAGTTCCAGCAGTGTTCAGTCTCTCACAGTTGCATATCCAGCTGTATTAATGCATTTAAGTATTTTAGAGTCCTTATTCAATGTCAGTAGCTGGTCTTGTTTAATTACAGAAAAGGTGTCATTTTTGTGTGTGAGATCCTATTTTTGATAATTACTCCTTCTGACATGAGCAGTAGTTCCTCTAGCACTCTGTTGCTTGCAAAAGAGCTGACATTTCAGTACCCTTTGCCTTGCACCTGCTATTACCCTGACACGCACACACAGTCTGATTCATATGCAAACCTTTTGTGTGGGTGTATAAAGAAATACACCCACTGTGCCATAAGAAATTTGGAGAACCTTGCCTCTTTATGGAATACAACCCTGGTGGTGAAAGCACGGATTTGGGAGCCCTTGCCTTGCCCTGCCTTGCCCTGCCCTGCCCTGCCCTGCCTTGCCAGGGAACTCTCTCTTAAGACTATTTGCTGCCTTGATCTCTGGTGAAGATGGTGAGCCATCTCTAAGCAATTGTGAGCCACAGTCATAAAAATCATATTGTGAGACCATTTCAGATGGAAAATATTTATATCCATGAACTTCAGCTAAGAGGGGAATCTGTGCTGCTTATTTCCCGAGTCTGAGGTTCTGCTTTGCAGTCAATGAGTTTTCAGGTGGAAGAAGAAAGAAGGATTTTTTGTGTGTGTGTGTGTAAATAAGGGCATTTTAAGGTATGTGAACATAGTCATTTTTATTTTCAGTTGTATTGGAGACTTTGAAATCCATGACACAAATGGTTCTCTCTTAAACTCAAGGACTGACAAAATTACACAGTCAAGGTCACTGCTGTACATTAAAATGTGCACTGTAAAGTACAGTATAATACATTTATCATCAGTGTGGCTTGCTGCTATTTACCATCCAAAAAATGCTGGAACTGAGACTCTTTTTTTCTTCCTGTACAGGTAAATAAGCCAAGTCTACTGGCTTGTTGTGCATGACAAAGAGTTATGACTGAAGACATTATTAATTTATGTAATACTTGCATTTAGACAGTCCATAGTCATACAAGGGATTGTTAGATTTTTCTTCTTTTAGATTCACTACAGTCAAGCACTTAAGCTTTTGCTTTCTAATTAGGAGAAACAGCACAGAAAATGGATGCACAAATTTTCCAGACAAGCTAGGAACAGAATATTTTCCAAAGGCAAAGGAAGAGATGAATGTGCCTGAGATGACTTAAAAATGGGTGCATACAGACATGCCTCAATCACAGTCCTAGGACTAAGCAGGCCTAATTCACTGCAAAAAAGGACACACATGTCCTGAAATGCTCCTGACTTGCCCTGCGAAGATGGTGGCTGGGAGTGTGTTGACACAAACAAATAATTTACTAGACCTAGCCACTGGCTGCCTTCATGGTTCTCAGGAAAGAAGGAAGGCATCAGAAGCAGATTATAGGCCAAAATAACCTCAGGGCCACAAAGATGGTAAGAGGGCTGGAGCACCTTTCCTGTGGAGACAGGGTGAGAGAGTTGGGGTTGTTTGGGCTGGAGTTCAGCAGGAATGGGGCAAGGCTGGGGACTGGGGTGGGTGGACTGGGGGGCTGCCTCTGTCTTCACCCTTCATGGGTGCAGTGGAGAAGGTCGTGTCTGGAGGGCACAGGGGAAGGTGAGGAGGCAGCAGACATTAGGGGAACCACAGAGCTCTGAGATGCTTCACAACTTCTCTGGGGCAAGCTGCCCAGAATCTCCCTCTTTGGAGAGTTTCAAGACCTTCAGAGTGAGTGAAACTTTGAGTGGTGTGGTCTCGTCCTGGCCCATGGGAAATTCAGTAAGGTGAGCTCCAAGGGCACCTTCAAACTCCAACCTCCTTTGATTCCCAAAATCCCGATGATGACCTTACCTGATGCTTTCAATACAAGTCTGTCACCCATGTCCTCAGAGGTTGTATCAGCTGCATCTCTTGTTGCCAAACGTTGAGGCTCCAGTCCCACAATGTTTCCATGTGTGCCAAGGAGAACTCCAGGCCCTTGGCACCACTGCTGTGCCTACATAACCTCAGAAAAATCCTCCAAATGTCATGGCTTTGTGAAGGCAGCACCATACATGATGTCATTTTTGTAGGAGACAAAGGGTGAGTATGATGAAGCTCTTGGAAACAGGAATCTGAGGAAGCTGGGAAAGCAGTCTGCTTTGTTTGTCCTGAAGTGAAAAATGCTGGTTGCATCATTGGCATTAAAACGCGTTTGAAGTGGGATAGAAACATGCACTGCATGTGCAACAGCTTTCTCCTGTCTGTTTTCCCAAATACTGGGCATCTTCTTTAAAATAAGCATTCAGTGGGGAGCCTCTTTAGGTGACACTTGTCCCTATGATCCAGGTGTTGTGGGTGTGGGATAGTGTGTGTGGGATGCAGCTGCACGTTGTGTAAACAGATTTTATAGGAGAGACGTGAAAGCCTGCTTGTACTCTTCTCCAAAGGCACCAAGACATGGGTCATCAGGGCTGGCACAGAGTGTCTCCAGCCCTTCTGGGCATCCAGATGCTCCTATTCCACATGCTCACAGCATGTGGCCACATGTGCCACGGCCTCTGGGGTGCCTGAGAAATTGCTCCTTGGGTTGGTTAGTTGACCTCGCTGGTGGCAGGTGCCCTGATCTCATCTCTGCTCGCCCTTCTCTTTTCTCATTCCCATTCTTCAGTGAGTAGGTAAGGCATTTGCAAGTCATAGGTAAAAGTGCCCTTCAGGCCTTTCTTTAAAAGCAGGATGCCTTATACCTATGGAAAGATGAGGATGGTTTGCTGTGAGAGAGGGAAACGAGGTGGTTTTTGCACTTCTCAGCCCAGACATAACTCCAGATTAGGCGAGATCTGCTGCAGTTGGTTATCACAGCTTGTTTTCAGCACTGCATTAACAGCACCGTGGTTAACAGCTTCACAGCCAGACCATACTTGCTGCAGCAAATGTTCACAAGATGGGGCCCCTTTCCCTGACAGCCATGAAGACTTTTACGGACTTTGGTTCTAATTACAGTAATCAACACTCTGAATGGTCCCTGTCAAATCCTGCAGTAAAAGTACACCAGTGTCAGAGGAAACCTGGCTCCCCAGTAAGTGGAAGCTGTAGCAAGCAAAGCTGTTGAATGTTGCTGTCTCTGCATGCAGCAAGGTACCAGCCTGCTGGGTTGTGATAAAAGGTGAAATGTCTCCTGCTCATTAGGAGTCTGTAGTTATTCAGAGAAAACACTGGTTGTCATACAGCATCAGCACACCCTGCGCTTTATTTTGCACTACTGAATATTTATCAGTTTATCTCCTGTATGTAGCAAAATCAAATTACCCTGGGATATCATTAGAGCTTGATAAGCCAATAAGTTGGAAGAAGCGTGATTTGAATTTTAACCCAAAGGTATTTATTCTCTTTATGCTTGCTCATCATGAGTCAGATCTTTCTTTTTCTAATATAATCAAGTATCAATAGTGTTACATTAAACTGCTTAAAAGAATTTTTAGTGTGGCAAACAGCATCAGTTCCAAAATGCTGTGTTAATCTCCTTGCAATTCTCTGTTAAACCTAATTGGTCAAATAGTGCAAAATTCCTCAGCAAAATAAAGCTCAGTTGAAAGGGGCAGCCCAAATATTTATCATTGGAAAAGTAGTATTCAAAGAATAGCAGCCAGTAAATCTGAATTTCTGCCATCCAAGCATCACCAGTGCTCACTAGAGGTAGGAGAAGCCTCTACTACAGAATGAAGTGTTGTGGAGACAGATTTGTGTCTGGCACTCCTATGCTGCATGAGGAAATGAGGAGTAGCCACTTTAATGACATCTCAGAGAAGAAACTGGACAAGGACTGATGAGCAATGGGAAGAATAAATAGATGGATGAAGGAAAAGGCAGAGAAGCATTTCAAACTAGTGATGTTTGGAGTCTTGTTACCTATTGTTGTGTTGATATTATAGCCCCAGACTCATTGCTGTGGGTTAGAGAATAGCACAGCTGCTGTTGTGCTGTGGCTGCAATATTAGGAGTTCACAGATCAGACTCTGCTCAAACTGGGTCTTACCCAAATTGTTTTGCTATTTGGTTTTACTTTCTAGAGAGACTTTATGTGACAAACTAAATCTTGAATCTGCTTTTAATACCATTTACTGCATTACAATTGTAGCAGAGAAATTGAAGGGGGATTATTGGAAGTGTATGAGAGATCTTATTTGGCATCTATTTTAATTAGTTACAAAATCTAGAATGGGATAAATAACTAAGATGTATTCTGAACAATAAACAGTTAAGCATTGAAGAGCACATTTGATTTTTGTTGCCAGCATGCTGCATTTCACTCTAGTAAGAGGACCAGCCAGACCAAGGAATATTGTTCCAGTACATGCATTTACACGGGAATAAGCAAACAGTTCCATTTTGATCAGTTAAGAGTGACAGCAGAGCAAGGTTAAACAGCTTCTCAGACTAAGGTACAGTAAATGCTGTCTGTATGACAATCTAATGCCTGTGAAGGGGAACAACAGGGATCACCAAACATCAGTTTGGTTTAAAAAGATGCTACAGTGGCCTGTCTCTTGTTGAAAGATACAAGAAATTAAACTGAACTTGAGGGTTTCTTTTGAGAAGATCTAGTAGGTCATAAACTCTATAGAAACCTTTCTTCACTTAAGGAGAAGTGGAGTAGTTTCCAGCTTGTTCTTTAAAATGTATACCTCTGGAGAAGTTATGAATCTGTGCTGTATGAGAATGTGTTATATTCACAGCACTGGTGTATGTCTTTGTTCTTCTGACCACTCTCATTTCAGATTGTACAGTTTACAACTTTGCAAAGAAACCCTCTGCTGATTTACCTTCTTCAAGCTGATTTATTAGAACCTTTAGGGATGCCAGTCAATGATGGGTTCCCTGGGAAAGGATTATACATGGCAGAGGAGACAAGAGACCAGCAAAGTGCATGTGGGAAGCAGCAGCTTTGGATTCACTAAAGAGGGAGAGAAAGGAGACATCCAGAATGAAAGCTTGAAGGGAACAGTAGTCAGAAAAACAGCATGATGACAGTGGGGTCCCACAGGAGTTACAGCAAGAGGTTACCAGGTGCCAGCCTGTGAGGAGGAACTGTAAGACCACATGAGAGGAGTGGTTTTGAAGCACAGTGTGTGGGGACATCACATGGAGATGCAGTTATCACATGCTGAATTGCTCCAGGCACAAAGCTAGGAGTGGTGGACTGACACAAAGCCTTACTCTGGCCTTAACACACTCATGGGTTATGCTGACTGACCTGAAATTCATGAATGTTTATAGCATAAACACGTCAACAGCCTGTTTGCAATAAACACCTGGAATTTCCCTTCCAACCTTGCCATACCAAGTGGGTATTATGAGGTGTCTGGAGCAGGCTGGGGAGGACTGCATGAAGATTGACTCATAATCATAGCTGTTATTGCAGATAACAACTGGTTTTCATTTCTGCTTTCCTTCAGATTCCTAGATGGCTGATGAATGAGGCCCTGCCCATGTGATACTGCAGATTTGACTATGAGGGTTGTGGGGCAGGAAGTACAAGTTGAGAACATCAAGGTGAACATTAGCAAACCACCTGCCAGCACAGGCAAATCTGTGATTGTGATTCATGATAGATTTGAATGGCAACTCCCAAACACCAGATACATGGCTGATATGCTAACAGCTAATGGATACATGTAAGAAATATTTTATTCTCCAAGAAATCCCACTCTTTATGATTTCTAGGCTTACATTAGAACTGTTATGTGTGAAAGGAAACTACTACCAGGGTAGTTTGGGCAATATATTTCCATAATACAAACCCAAAGATGAACACTGCTGTGGAGCATGGCAGAGTACAGCATACTTCATTCTTTGCTGTTTACAGAAGAGACTGCACACGTAGATTATGTAGAATATTGAAAACACTATGCAGTAAAAAGTGATTTTGCTTATTTTCCCGGCAAAGTGAGATGGCTTTTAAAAATGGTGTGTTCTGAAACACAAGAATGTATTCTGATTTTGCAAGCCTTTTAAAAAATAGAATCATTCAATCTGAGATATATGATGGGATTTTTAAAAATTTCCATCAGCAGAAATATGAATGGATGTCACGTATTTTGAATATGATATTGAATATGGGCATATGAATGGTTCATGTGCACACATGGATATTAAATACAATCTCCTTCCCCCTTCAAAGCTTTCATATTCATTTTCAGTGTCCTGCAACAGTTAAATTCCAAAATGTAGAAAAACCTTGCAGCAACTGGATATGGTGCACTGTACTCCATTTGCTTTACATGTTACAAACATTCATATAGGGTTTGAACAGGCATGCAGTACCAAAAGGCAAACCTCCACATGATTCTGTAGAAGACTAGTTTGGAGAGATAGTGCCTTTAATGCCTTGAGCCTGTGGAGCATGAGGGAAGCCAGATGTCAGCAGATAGTTGTGGTGTGGCTGAGACCTATCTGTGGAACTGAAAGGAGGAGAAACTGTCTCTGGAGAAAAAAAACTCAACCTTTGCAAGCCTTGGGGTTTTCTGATACACTGGAACAATGCAAAGGTCTATTGTCTCCTTGCTGTTACTGTCTTTCCCGAGGACTTGATGCCCCCTATTCTCATCCATGTTTGGAAGTATGTTTATCTTGTGACCAGATGCAAATGTTCTCAAGGTGAGACTGACTGCACGCCCCTCATGCTGTGCAGGATACTGGCAAATCACTGCTATGACAATGTGCTGCTTTCTTACAGCAAGAGTCTGCTCTGTCAAAAGTGCCCAGCATCTGATCAATTGGTATTTCTCCATACCACCTTGTAAATTTTCCCTATGAGTCATGCTATGCCATACTTGGTTTTGGGATACCTTCTTTCCCTCCACCTGACCTGATAATAATGCAGTGGTCAAGGGAAGAAGGCTTCAGGAGAATTGGGTGTTTTCAGGCAGCAGCATCTGAATGAAGAGAAGTTGCATGTGTCTTCCAAGATGCTGCTGAACTCAGTGTTTACTGAGAGGAAAATAGAGGGATTTTTTTTTTCCTAGTGCAGTATGGGATGAGGAGCTATGAGAGCTCCATTTCAGAGACCACAATAAGCCCGATGATTTGTATCACCTTATTAGATCAGCTTGAGTGGGAAAACCTATTCTTCTGCATGGGTTTGGGAAGGTTCACTTTCAAAGCACTGGGTGTTTCTTATCCATAGGCTGCATAGTTTTGCCCATACATTTCTAAATATTTATGCTCTAGATGCTGCTGCTGGATTTGGTTTTTTTGTTGTTGTTGTTGTTTTGTTGTTGTTTTTTGTTTTGTGGGTTTCTTTTTTTTTAATAGAAATTATAGAAACTATCAAACAAGGTGAAGAAAAATTCTTGCAACATACTTCAGTCTGATTTAAGCCAAACTGATCCAGGCATTTCACCATGTTCGACAATATCTATGAGGTGTATCTGAGGATGGAGAGAGCCAAAGACATTTTAATATGGGAAAGATGATTGCCATTTCCCAGGGATCCAATTACTCCCAACTGGAATGGGCTTGGGAGAGCACACAGCAGCACCTGGTGGTGACCTAGTGAAGGCAGCCTCCAGAGTCCCTTCTACATGAGGAAACCCTGTCATGCACCAGTGAGTGCATCATCACAGCTCTGCTGCTGGTCATGAGACACATTTCAGCCGAGGTCATCCCGAGCCAGGGTTTGCATCCCGTGCTGCAGGAACTTGGTACTGAGTGGACTCTTACTGCACTTCCCTTTTCCCAGTCACCAAATGAGTAAAACACTACCGCCCTTCTTCCCACACAGTTTCCCTTCACTTGTTCTTTGCTGACCTCAGTCCATCAGGCATCTGTTGTTTTGTTTTTTCCCTAGCTCATAAGCCTCACCATGTACCCTGTAGTAAACAACAATTTTATCTAATTGTCTTGGTTTACATGGAACCCATCCATGATGCATTTATGTTAAAAGCTATGTGTTGCATGCAAAATGTAAAATTTTTGTAATCATAACATAGGTTTATCATCTTTTACAAGATTTGTTGTTTTACCGTGTATAGTTTCTAATTATGTACTCAAATCCAGGTAAAATACAGATAAGGGTATATTTTCCAGATTTGTATCACAGAATGTATTTTGTGGTTTAGTCATTGAAAAAAGCTTTTAAAAAGCATTTATAGGTATATTTAAATGTTTTCTAATGATCATAGGTATTTCTGTGGAATAGGTAACAATGTTGTTTAGAAACATTACTTTCTCAGGGAAAAAAGATATCAAAATTATGCCTGGATAGGAATCTTCCGTGCAATGAAGGGCCGAAAAAAACCCCCCAAGCCTCAGTGTGTGATTAATTAATACAATTTTGATTTTTGTGTCTGTCTGTGTAGAGCCAGCTGCCCAGACTTTTTTCAGGAAGAGAAGTTTAGAAGCTTTCTGATGAGTGGTCTGAATTTGAGGATTGGCTGAAAACTTGAGATGGTAGGAAAATACACAAGTAAAACGTCAGGGAGTAAAATTCGCATCACCTGCTGCTGCCAGAAACTGCCTTTTCCCACTTTTTTTTGTTTGTTTGTTTTTGTTTGGTTTGGAGTTTCTTTTTTTGTTTTGTTTTGTTTGAGACTGGATGCATCTATTTTAGCCACACTAGCAAAAGTGGCCTTTTGAAATTACTTCCTAGAAGCAGATGTAATCAATGATTTTGCCTTCAAGAGAATTCAAGGACAACTCTCTCAGTAGCGGCTTGGTGAAGAATTTTTGCCATCTGCTGTTGACAAAAGTTGCTTCCTCTGCTTCAAAAAGCCCAGTTTAAAAGTGCTCAGTGACTCAAATGGTGAGAAACCATAATTCTGATCCGGTGTCTCACTGAGTCTAACAGACCGACCCTTTAAGGCGTTGCATGGAAAGAAGAAAGGAGTTATTGATTGTTCCAGAGAACTTTCCCAGCATGGTGTAATTGCCCCCAGGGAGGTGATGGCTGCATCACCAGGCAGAGTGAGGGCCAGTGGCTCCCTAGGGAACGTGGTGCTGGGAGCCAGGAGGAGTATCACATCTTCCCCTCCTGTGTGCAATGCTGCCCACACATTTATCAGCAAAGACCTGTCACTGGCAGGCTCTGCTGCCTTAATAAGAGAGAGGGAAGCTGCTGGCAAGACAACACTGAGAAGGGGTCAGACTAATTACAGGCCAAACTAATTAACTTTCCTGGGAGAGCAAATATCTTGGATTGTTGGGAGTAGCTGCATCGAACATTGCTGAGCTTGGGTATTTGGTGAGAAGGTTATGGGAGACATACCTGAATCATTTCCAGAGTGCTCCCATCTCAGAGGGGTCAGTTGTCTTGGAAACTTTTTAGCTTGGAATCTGTCTGCTGCAATGGGAAGGCAGGGTTGGGTGCTGCCTGGCATTTCTTGCAGGCAATTCACACGTTTCAAGTGTCAGCTCCAGTCAGGAAAGAATTTCTTGGCACTTAATTTGCTTGTTGTGAGTGTTTGTGTGTTGGCACATAATGCAGTGTTTGCGAGGCTGGTTTATTGGGGAATTTCACTGGTGCCCAAAGGGGTGAGGAGCTGGGGCTGGGAACACCCTGGAGGTGATATAAAATCCTCAAATGCCACCCACTCCCACCAATACTTTCTGTGTACTGTACCTGCGTGGTGACAGTGCTTCAGGGGTAAGGTATTTTCAGTACACAGCATCTTGGCAAGATGCATTTCAGGCTATCCTGTAAATTCTGTAAACATCTACCATGTTTGTTACATCGACTTTCCTGCAACAAATATCCCAGGTTACAATTTACAGTTATTGTCAGCATTTTCACTAGCTAATTAGTGTTTTCTAGAGAGGTATTTATTGCTTTTCTATCAAAATTTACAAAGCAAAAAATTTGTCCAGGTTCTCACAGAATGGTAAGCTTTTTTAAATCTTAGGTAGGTGTGTAATCAATATCCATCCTTTTCCAATCCATCCTTTTAGGTTTTCTTTGATGTAGTTTTGTTGCTTTTTTTAATGAATCCCATTGAGATTTTTTTTCTCTTTCTGATGATGTCAGATTATCAACCTCTAACATTTACCTGAAATAATTAATTATTTAAAGTATGCAAAAGAAAATGTAGAAGCAGCATAATATGGTGACAGTCGTAGGCATCTCTATATTTTCATATTTTCAAATACTGATTTTACTATGGTTGCTTGATTTGCATTTTGTTACATGATCCAGAGGACCTGATACTGTCCTGAAATACCTAAGGGAGCAGTGTGGTGCAAAGAAATGAGGGGCCATTGGTTTCTGAGTGGGTGGTGTTGATGTAGGTCACCTGATGATCACACACTCGGAATTAAAGGCTGGTGCATCCAAGAACGTCCTACAAGCAGGTATTCATGCATAAGTGTGTTGTGTAGCCTAAACAGTTGATGTAGCATCATTTTTTCAAATGAGGCTATCACCTGATGAAGAGAGGTATTTTTAGCAGAGTTGGAAGGATACTATGCAAAGAATACGGTGGTGAGGATATTCGTTCCTAGTTTTGGAATGGGTCATAGCAGCCATGTCCTCATTTTGGATCTGGACACACATACATGTTGTCCTTGGGTCACTTTCCCAATTTAGCTTCCTTTTTCCTGTTTACTACTGCTCTGCATACTGCAGAGCCAGAACTTCACCCAAGAGCAGAGAGTGTTATTTTTGTTGTAGCTGCTCTGTAAAGTTAGATTGCAGTTATTTTAACACCAGCTTTCCTTTATTTTAACACCAGCTTTCCTTTTGTGCTCTGCTCAAGAAGGTGGGATAGCTGAGCTGCCCTTTCCTGATGTTCTCAGAATGTACATTTTGGAATGCTTGCTAAAGCATTGTTTTTCCTACTCAGTTTCAAAGAACTCAAGGCTGTATGCACAGGAGATATCTTTTAAGTCTTAATTCAGATATTCAGTCTATGTTAAGAAACTGTCTTAAATAGAGTTTTAATCTAGAAAGGTATCCTTTGAGTAGCCATAATACCAGTAGCTTCCAAGTAAAGCTAGTATGTATGGCTACATATTGTGTGAGATACAAAAATTTCTCAGTGCAGAACAAGAATGCTCTGTTTGAGTCTGGATTTCCCCTAAAATGTCAATTGAAGACTTTGTTTTCATGTTTTCTAGAACTAAGAAAAGATTGTGATGATATATCCAATCTCGTGAACCCTAAATTTTTCATTTTTGCTGAAAAAGATGACTTCATCCTCCTTCATCAAATATTCCAATAACCTCCATCATCTTTGATTTCTGCATGTTTAATTTCCATCCTAAATTGTGAGTTAAAACTCAGCCTCCTAGCACTGAAGATCAAAAAACAAGCAGAAAAATGGAATTAGACATAGAAGGGCTAGTGTAACCTAGGCAAAGAATGAAATCTATACATATATTTTTTAAGTCTGTTCTAACCCAAGTAAAAAAGTTTTATCAAAATTCCACTGCTGTCTTGGAGTAATCTACTCAGAGACCTATCCTTTGCTGTATATCACTTTTTCTGTTGGTCCTAGGAATCCATAAACCATGTAGGATGTGATGAATTCCATCCATATGTGTCTGCTAGAGTCTTTTTGTTCAGTTACAGTGTATGTGGCACTGTCATATATTCCACATATAGGAAATACCTTTGTTATGTCCATGTCTTTGCAGCTGGGAGACCTCCTTTTAACAAATTTTCTAGAATCTGACTGCAAAAAGTGGATGTCACGCTTTAACATCCTTTTAAATATTCTCCAGTTCCTTGAAATTCATATTAATGTTTGAAGTTAGACTAATGGTATTTTAATCTGTGTATTATGACCCTTGGTCACCTATGTTCCAAATAAATCACAAGCCCAAAATTTAGGAACACAAACACATTGTTTGGTGAAGCTCATTTAAAGAGATGAAGCTTTTTTGGACTTGTAGCCTAGTGGCAGATCTGCATTTAGCAGGTGATGTAAGGGAGCACATCTTGTTTCAAAATTTGGGTTATTCAGAGGGGATTCTACTTTCTTGGATTACCTGTGGCTCTGTGAAACACTACAGATTCCTAAACTGATCAGTTTAGGAACTGAAGTGTGCAGTGCAATGTGCAGACAGGACATTTTCATGTGAGGCTTACAACCATGGCTGCTGCCTGAAGAAGAAATCTCACATTTCAAAAACAATCTGTGTTTTTGCATGATATATCTTGTTCCTTAGTTTTTCTGGCAGTGATATGACAAAATTCTCCATGTTGCATCAGCTCAAGACTGCACCCACCCCAGCAGCCATCCTCCATTTTTGGCCAGCAGCAGGGAAAATCCCCCTTTGCTAAACATCCTGGCAACCTGTGCTTCAGGGGATTTCTGAGCTAGGAATTTCTAATGCCACTCCTGCCACTGTGTCAAATGGCCGCTGGTGGACCAAGAGTCTGTGGATTGGCCAGACCCTTTTGGAACTTGCTTGAGTTGCTGAGCTGTAGCATGCCTTGAGACAGTGACTTACATGGTTTAATCATGCCTCATAATTAAAGAGGGAGAAAGGCTCCTGATCATCAGCTTAAAGCCAGCTGCCCCATATCCTCATTAGGTGCTGGTACTTCTAAAGCAGTGAGAACACCAGACATGAGTGTGTGTCCCTTTTCACCTTTTCAGTGCTACAGATAAAGATTGTATGCCATTCAAATGGGGAGGAAATGTAATTTAGGGAAGTCCTAATTTTACTAATGACAGTCTGTCAAATTAAATATACTTTCAGGGAAATATTTATGGTGGTATCTCTCATGTAAAGATAGTCAACAGTACTAATGACCTCTATTTCTCTTAATGGGATTGTAAAGGTTTTCCTCCTTTACATCCTGCTAATGGCCCTCCATCTCTCCCATGGAGAGGTCTTCAGAGAATTCTGACCTGAAACTGCTGACTAAATGTTGATTTCTGTGTGATACCACCTACACGTAATAATATAACTCCACGGTTTCCTGGGTCATACAGCTGCCATAACACAAAACACTTCTCTTTCCAGGAGAAGAATGCAGAAGTCTGGAAGTGTGTTGTGCCTTAATTACCCAAGTGTCAAACCTGGATAACTCCATATTAATGATGTTCCATTAGTGCTAGAAGGTTAGTTAACGTGGGAGAGGACGATCAGGACATCTATTTAGAGAACAGCAGTCATTCATAAATTCTGGAACGGCATGTGAACTGTAACACCAACACTGTGACTAAGCAAAAAGGGAAAAAACCAACAAACTGACATGCAGTATTTTCATGACATGAAAGGGTAGATAGCTACTGAGCCATATTATCACAGTTATTTCATAAATGTGTAATATATATGTGTATATATATATATATACACACACACACACACATTATTATAGTTGCTACAAGTACAGCCAAATCTTCATGATCAAAATGTAGGTCCCTGAGTAAGAGCTGGAAATGTGAGATCTGAAAGAGGCAGGTGCTCACAGCGTGAAGTGCAGCCAAACGTGTGTACGGAGATCATGGATGCGTTGAATTAAGTTTTGACTTCTAAGTGAAAAACCAGCATGGATTGCCCATCAAGGAACATGAAACAACAGGAAATCAAATTGAAAGCGGTTTAGTTTCCAAAGTTTAAAGTTAATATTAAGGTAAAGGGGAATAGTCTTACATATAAAGAATTATTTCCAGGACCACATGAGTAAGAAAGTGGAAATGTGGTTAAACAGCTCCAGTGGAGTGAAGGTTCTGCCAGCCATTGCTGCCATTTTTGATTTCTAGGAATGATGAAAACGTACAATTCTTCTCTCATTTATTTGACTGCTGATCTCTAAAGTTGCTATGGAGCACCTAATGTCCTTGTGTGCTATAATTTGCAGCACACAAGTGGGAAGTGCCAAAAACCTAAAACAAAAGGGTTGTGTTTTGAGCCTTATGACTTTGCTCTGGAATTCTTGCATAAGCTTTTTTTTTTTCTCATTTGTTTAGCTTTATTTTAAAGATTGCAAACAGAGCACTAAAAAGTTACCTAGAGTATGAGGAAACAGCCTATATATGTGGACTAAACTGTAAGAAAAAAGTGTGGTAGACTAGCATGCATTTAGTCTACTTTATACAAGCACCTCCGAGGAAACTGGGAATTTTGGATTGCTAATATATTTAGCTAAAGGTCTTTAAAAAATAATCCTAATTATCCCATAAAAAGAATATCAGGAAAATGGGAAGATCAGCCAGAGACTAAAAATGAAAAAGAAAATAAAAGTATAAATTATGCTGTGATAGGATAAAAATGCCTGTATTTTAAAGTCTTATTGTGTAGCATGGAGGTACAGCAACCTAGACAGCTATTACTTTCTTACATGCTACTTATTTTCATTCTGAATAGAAAATATTTTTCCTGTAGTGTATAAGCTTCGTCTAGTATGGAGCTTTGAAATGACGTCTCTACTTCACTACCTCACCCCGGTGACTTTAACTATGGTTTTTACCCGTGCATGAATAATCTAAGGGACTAACTATGCCAATGTAGTGTTTAAAAGTGTTGTGACCCCAATCTTTACAAACAAAGGGACACTCTTATTAAAAAAAAAAAAAAAAAAAAAAAGAAAAAAAAAGGAGGTTTTTTTTCTAGATGGATTGTTCAGCTAAATCAACATGTTTTCAACACTGAAAGAAGAAGCCCTGCGGAGGTGAATGCCATTTCGGGTAAGCTCGGAAGAAGGCTCGGAGCTCAGCCAGAGCAGCTCCTCACGGCAGCACACCCCGCGTAGGGCGGCAGTGAAAGGAACAGCTTTAAAAAGAGCGGCCTTCGTCACTGGGCAGGAGCAAAGATAAAGGCAGGCAGGGGCTTATGTAACTCTCTTTTAAAGGAACCTGATCCGTGAGCGCACCCCTTTCGTTTGGTGTGCTAGCGCTTTGTTTGGGGATCTGATTCAGCCGTAACCAGCCCCGCTGAGCTCCTGCTGTCTCGCACACGGGCAGTGCTACAGGTATGTGTGGGTTCCTTTGGGGTTTGTAAACTCAGGGCTTTTTTTTTTTTTTTTTTCCCAGAAAAACAGAACGAGTGCCTGCGAGGCGTGACTCAGCGTGTTCGGGAGACTTTCATTTTATTTGCAGGCAGAATGCAAGCTCATTTAAATGGAAGAGGGGTTACTTTCTCCCCCCCCCTCCCTTTTTTTTTTTCCTTTTTGAGTTGATGGTTCAGAAACCTTTTATTTTCCCTGAAGAGGTGGGGAAAACCTCTGAGGAGGAAGACTCAGGAGAGTGTGTTGAAAGTGATGGTGCCCCACAGCAATATCTTTATATTTTCACTGGCTGTAGGTTCAAGTATCTGAAAATCAATTCTTGTTTGGTCTTCCAATAAATTCTCAAGTGCTTGCAGGTGGAAATGCTGGTACTCTAAGGCTGTGGGTTTTCAGATCCTCTTAAAATAATAGCTTTGCTAAATATAAGAGGAGGAAATTATTTTTTAAATAATGTTTCAATAGCATCTTAGAAATGGAAAAAAATGTTGTTTGTATGTATTACAGCAGATGCAGAAACACTGAAGTGTCCGAACTAATCTGGAAAAATGAAATCTGGTGTCTGCAATCTCTCCTTGGTGATACTGCTTGGAACATTCCAAATTTTAGAGCCTGCAAATCCAGAATATATTGGCCTCTAGAATTCTGTCCAGTTTTTCTGGCTGACAAGTTGGTTGTTGGCTTTGCTAAAGGTGTCTCTTTACTGCCACAAATCTTTAAGTCCTACTTGTCCGAGGAAAGTTCAGTAATCTGCTTTTTCCAATTTCTCTGTAGTTTTGACACAGTCAAGTTTGAAAATCCTTGTTTCTTTACTAGCAAAGTTTCTATCATAATACACATGATTTATCTGTAGAGAGCTTGGGCAAAACTTTATCTAACTTTTTTCCATGTTCTTGAATCATTTGTAGATGCTCTGTGAATATTCAACGGAGTTATTCAGGTCTGTTCACTCAGTTGGTTAACCTAAGCTTGATGGCAGAAAATCATTAACTTGAGTCTAAGGAGCTACATACAGGAGTGTTAGATTCTGCTGGTACTTTTTGACCTTTGTGAATTACTTGTTTATTTTTATTTAAGCAATAGTTTGAAAAAAATTAACCATACCCTACTCTTATCTTCTGAGACAAAAGATTTGGCTCAACTTTAAGATTTTGGGTTTTTATGTTCAGTTTTTCTTTTTACCTGTCTTGGAGTTTTAATTCATTCTTTATTTAATACTAAAGAAATACAACTTTATACTTTGATGAGTGCTGGTCCATTGTTCCTGGCATCTTTCCTAAGTATCTTCAAAAGTTGCAACATCTGAGACTAAAGTTTAGAAAAATGGTTTATTGACACTGAAAACTTCAGTTATGTAATATTTTAAGTCCCTGGATGAAAATATAATGCTTAATCTATGTGTAATTATATCATTCTACACAGTAGCTTTTGGGTTTTTTTCTTTCAAAATGCTGTCTATTGTATTAAGCCTTTGCTGTCTACTAAAGAAAGCTATGCATTCCTGACAGGAAATACACCTGATGAAGAGTGGAAGGACTGGCTTCATCACTATGTAAATAGTTTGTGATGGTTGCCTTGCTGCTTGCTCATAACTTTATTTTTATTGGTCTACTCACTGTAGGCCGTGGAAATCCTAGCATGCACCAGGTCCCTGCTGAAGACTTCATAACATAAGAAACTCTAACAACAATCTTACTTATGTTAAATAACCCAATGGGCTTATTGACTAATGCTTCATTTTAGACCAAACAGTAATGAGCATGTTCATCCTGTTACTGTACTCATTAAAAAATTCAGTAGCTGATGATACTGCTGTCTTCTGACATTTTTCAGTGTGGCATGCTTTGGTATTCACTGCTGAATCTTTTTTGTTCTTCAGCATCACACATGGCCAATGAATCGAGGCCCTGCCCATGTGATATTGGGGACAGGTTTGACTATGGAGGCCGTGGGCAGGAGGTGCAAGTTGGGCACATCAAGGCATACCTCAGCAAACCTTCTGCCAGCACCGACAAAGCCATGATTGTGATTCACGATATCTTTGGATGGCAGCTCCCAAACACCAGATACATAGCTGATATGCTAACAACCAATGGATACATGTAAGAAAACGTCTTTTGTCTTTTTAATATGAAAGTTTGTTGAACTCTTTCCTTTTTTCATATAAACCATATAAACACAAATAATTTCAGTCTTTCTTTACCCCTTTCTCCAAGGAGTTTTCTGGTGAAACAGTGAAAGAAGTCTAAAATACATGAGTAGTCTTACCATAACGAGTTAGTAGATAAGCACAGAAGACGAGAGGAGAAAGAGAAAATTTTCTTATTCTGCATCTCTCATTCTCCATGAGCCTGAAGCAGCCTGCTTCCTCCCTTCCTCTGTGCAACTTGGCTGTTATGGTAAAAATTCCAAAGAAGCTAACGATCTTTCTCTGAAGGGGAAGTGTACCAACTTGTGCCAAATAGAGAAACGAATTCTCAAATGTGTGAAAAGCATATTGAGTATCCTCTTTCCTGCACCACTGGGTTAGCGTTCCCTCTAGGCTAAACATATGTACCGTGTAAATTGCAGTTTCTTTAGTTTGGTTTTGGATTTCTTTTTTTAAGTTTGGTAGGAAACCACCAAGGATTTTCAGTTACGCTTAACTATTTATCAAATTAAGTAATGAATTTTAACAGGGCAAAACGTAACTGGAAGTTATACTAAGTCTTATTAGATGTAGAAAATTATTGAGGGTTGCTGGTATGATGCCTTGGTGTGGGTTAAGTACTATGTATTCAGCAAAATCAATTTGTTGTGTAGTACATATCGTCCTCTCTTTAATCCTTTTCCAGTATTATTTCATGGACATAAAATATTTTCATATTTCTTGCAGAGCCATCTGCCCAGATTTTTTTGTGGGACAAGAAGCCTGGAAACCTTCTAATGACTGGGCATCTTTCAATGACTGGGTGAAAACACGAGATGCTGGCAAAACAGACAAGTACAGACATTGTTCCTTGCCCATTGAGGGGATATCCGTATTTCATAGGAATTTTTGCCTCAGTAAAAGTGTAAAATTAGATCCTAAATTATTAGTAGGTCAAATACAGCTGGGTGTCCACAAATAGAAATTTCAAGACAAGCTCATGGTTGTGTGAGTGGTGCTTTAGGGATAAAAGTAGACATCTTAAGAATAAAAGTGCCCAGTGTTTGTCTGTACAGAAGTGATATGAATAACTCAAAAGAAAAGAACCAGCAAAGGCTAGAAAATGCAGCTCATTCCAGCCACTTTGGTCCCTCAGGAAGGCACAACTTGCATGGATTTTAGACAGGGTGCAAATGCAAATGCTATGTAATGAGGGAACATTTCTTCTGCTCCCCATAAGATCAAAGCTAGTTCAAAGCATACTGCTTTCCCAATTTTCTGTATTTTTCCCATTTTTATCTGACACATAGCTTGATTGCATAAACTAACTGCTGATTTGGAAAAAACACTTTGACATTGTCTTCCACAATTTTATAAAATATTTGTCCTCCTTGTGAGAGATGCTTTGCATGTAAGTCACATTTGTGACGAACAGGATGCTCTTGACTGGCTGCGTGTCTCAAACTTTTATTTGTGCTAGCCTATATGATAACTACTGCTATTTGTGAAATTAATTGGACTGCTATTCATAGGATCACCTCATATCCTAGTAACAATGATGTAGGAAGACTGATTATCTCCTTTGTCTTCTCCCCTGGAGTTTGTCTTGTGTTTTAGAAATTAATAATTGTGAAGTAGTGTTGTGGGTTGACCCCAGCCAGCAGCCAACAACCTGGACTACCACTCACTCACTCCCATGAGAGGAACGGGGCAGGGAATAAGGGAAACAAAGCAACAAAACTCATGGGTTGAGATAAAGCCAATTTGATAAGTAAGGGAAAGAGAAAAACAAGGAGTGATGCAAAGACAGTCACTCCGTCCCAGAAGCAGACTGATGCCCCACCCAGTCTCTAAGCAGCAGCCAAGGAGGCCAGAGAAACAGGGCAAGAGCCTTAATTCACTTTCATTTGCATGTCTCAGAGAAGTTGATGTCGTCCTCAAGTATCTAAAGGACCAATGTGGTGCCAAGAAGATTGGTGTCATTGGGTTTTGCTGGGGTGGAGCAGCAGTGCAACATCTGATGCTGAAAAATCCTCATTTAAAAACTGGAGTGTCCCTCTATGGTAAGCTTGAAATACCTGCTGCATTCTGAACAGAATACCAGTGCAGGAAGCAGTTCTGTAGGGCTATTGCTGTAACAAAATTCAGTGTAACATCTAGTGGAACAAGGTGATTTTATTATAAATAATCTATACATCATTTGATTTTGCACACTCACATTTTTACACTTAAGTTTACCCAGCAAGATCTATGTATTTAGAGAGTGTTATGACTAGGATCACATTCTGTGAACATAGTGCCAAATGCCACGGCCTCACTGTGGCTGAGGTTACTCTTGGCTGGTGATGACAAAAGGGCTTTTAGGCACATCTTTTACATCTTTTAGGCAGTGGTCCCTTATTATGAATAGGAAACATTTTTAACTCTCTGTTTTAACCCTGTACTCTCAGACATTACTCACTGCATTTATGCTGCCTTTGATATTTTTTTCTTATTAGCCTCTGTACTTCCACAGAACCCAGACCAACTTCTATTAATTAGAGGTGAAAACAAATTGAAGATATTTTTCCAGAAAGATTATTGGGATTGTTTTTGCTGCACTGATATGCTGATCAGTTGAGTCAATTCAACAGTGTTACTTGCTAATATTTTACTTTTTTGTTGTAATAATCTCAAGAATGAAAAGAGTAGCCAGGGTGGCAACTGGTTAGTTCTACTGTAACTTTTATTCAAATATATTTGAATAGTCAAAATTGCAATTGGTCTCTTTTTTTTTTTCACACAACTGATGCTGTCTTTAATGACATTGCAAACATGCCACAACAAATGGGAATTTTAAGCAAAGTGTGTTAAGTTCCATTGCAAACTGATCAGCTGTAGCTGATGAAGATGTTTTCAAGTTTCACTGTATAGATTTTGTAGTGTTTTAGCTACTTTGGGTAGCATAACCTATTGTATGTGTGTTGTCTTCTTCCTTAGGAGTGATCAGCCGTTTTGAGGACAAGCATAGTTTGCTGCATCCTACCTTCTTCATTTTTGCTGAGAAGGATGACATTATTCCATTGGAGCAGGTGAGTTTCCCATCACAGATGTTTGCCTTTTTAATGCTTTTCATGCTTGTTTTGTAATTTTGTTTTTAATGAACACAAAGCAGAAAACTAATTTTCACTTTTCTTTCTCTTTCACTAACTCTTACAGTACTTATACACAAATTTATGTTGTTTATCCCCAAATCAAAAAGTTTTATCATGACACTAAAAATATTTTCTGTTCCTGTTTGAAAATTTGGATGATTTTCATCAGTTCCTAGGAAAAGTGCAAGAGTCCAAAGAAAGCCTTCCGACAAGTTAAAGATAGGAGACTCTTTTTAGTGATATCAATGGTCCATAAAGTCTGCCTGTTCCAGTGGAATCACCTTTTGCAGGAGAATTAAAAAGATCCTGTGGTTATCCTTTTCCTTTTTCCACTGTCCTGCAGAGATTCTATTTTCTGTCACTCTGTCAACAGCCTTTCTCTGGAGCCTGAATGGAGAATGATTGGAGAAAGATAATTATCTGTAAAGATCAAAAGGAAACACATTTTTATTTAGTGGTGTTGGCTTTAACTTTCCTAGCAAAAATTCCAGTCACTTTGAACTGCTGATTTTGTCTCTGACCCTCCTCACTCAACTTCAAATTAATTCAAACTCTTGCCCCATTTTCTTTTATGTGAGGTCTATCAGCAGCCACTCAGACAGTGTTCACTACGTGATAACCTTCTCATTATGCTGAGCAGTAGGGTTTTTACCTTTACAGGTATTAATAGTAATTCTTTTGCATTTTATACAGTCACATGCTGGTATTTTACTGGAAAAAAAAAAAAAAAAAGCTTAGTTAAATAAAGCAAGTGCAGTAGCAGAAATGCATTTAGGTATAAAATTAGTAGAAGAGAAAACAGTGGCAAGGATAAATTATGTCTGTCTTTCAGAAAAGTAAAAAATGAGGACTGTAAATGTAGAACATGTTAACTTTGTACTCAGCCAACATAAAATTTTTTGTGTTACAGGTCACCTTACTGGAGCAGAAGCTTAAACAAAACTGTAAAGTTGATTATGAAGTTAAAATTTACCCTGGACAGACACATGGGTTTGTGCATCGCAAAAGAGAAGATATCAATCCTCAAGATAAACCTTATATTGAGGAAGGAAGAAAGGATATGATCAACTGGCTGAATAAATATCTTTAGGTTAAATTAATGCCAATTAAAAAAAAAATCAACTACTGTTGGAAATCAGAAAATAATACAGACTATATTGCTTAAAATGTTCTTACAACCATAAAAATATTTTTTGTAAAACTCTTCTGCAATAACACTACTACTTATTTGCACTTACCTTCTAAGCAGGGGCTTAGAAATGGCTTTTCAAATGCTGAAAGTTATAAATGTAAAGAGGGTTTTTAACACTGGTCTTGTATATCTTAAAATTATTAGAATTTCATGTGGCTTATTTTCTGGAACTTGAAAGTTTAATTTTTTATATCAGTGTCGACATGATTAAAAATCATTGAAACTCTGCCCACGCTTGAGAAATTATCTCCTTAAAGCTGTGTTTAGTGTTGTTTGGCTGTGAGATTTTCACCTCCAAGACTTTCAGCTTTTGGCTAAATACAATTCTGGGTTGGAAGGTTGGGAGATTTTCTTGGAAACAGAATATCCTATTCAGAATTCATGAAAAGAGAGCTAGAAAAGGGAAGGGGAAAGACAATGGAAAGAAATGTATGAGAACAGAAAGGGAGCTGCAAAAAGTTGAGAACCATGACTGAAGAGATTAGAGGAAATCACATCATTTCTTGATTACCTTGATGCAAATGCTTCATCTGTCATGGTTTCAGGCATGAGTTTAATCTAAACCAGCCTCCAACGTTACCTCCTCACCTCCACAAATCTTTCCTTTATCATCAGGTTTCTCTTTGCTGTGATTTAATTGGGTGTTGTTATTGGTAAGGCACAGCCCATTCCTAGTCACTGGGGGAACATTACCCCATTTCAGCTCCTTTGGACCCTCCCAGTGTAATTCCCAAAAACCATGTGGTGAGGTCTTGCCTGTATTTGTGATGCTGAGGGAATAGATGTGGCTAAAATATTGTACTGAACGTTGCCCATTTTCCCCTCAGGGAAATACCTGTGAGCCCTTTCAAGTTGCAGCCCCTCCATGGCTCCCATTGCCCCACAACATTTTTTATTTTTGAGTTTGCTGCTGCCAGCCATGCCTGACAGCTCCCTCATGAAGTCACATTCCCTCTGGCTTTTTCCCTGCCTGGGGGCACAAGTAGTCTGTAGCATTTGTCTGAACTCTACGGTGTCTCTTTGGAGTCTCCCACCATGTGAGTCCCACCTCAGGCCCCAAATCTTCAGCAGTGCTTCAACCACCCATGCATTTCAACCCCCTTCTTTACATCATTCCTTCCCTCCTGCAATGCACTCTGTATATTCCATAAGAAAATAGTTCTCTCTGCACCACACTGGTTGATATTAAAGAAAATCTCCTATCTTTCAAAAAGGTTTCATGCAGACCTCTGAGGCAAAAATGCAAATTCTTCCTTTGTTCCTTGGTTCATGCCCTTGGTCAGTGATTATTGCTGTTCTGTGGTTTGGGCACTGCACATTGTGTTTCCATCTTCTTGCTCAATGATTTCAGGAGAGATGAGCCTTCAGTTCTCACTGGGTCCAGCCAGTGCAGTGAAAGCTTCTTCAGGTCTGCAGGGCATTGTTGGCATGGCTCATGCTGGAGGAAACACTCCCTCCACACTGGAGGTGAGAAGTTCCATGATGCCTCCCCTGATCCTGCCCTTGTGCTCAATCTATGCAGATTCGCAGTGACTTACAGATAGAGGGAAGGGCCAGACAGTGACTTCTGTTCTTCCTGCCTGTCCTGGCATGGTTCTGTTCTCAGCAGGTAGAAGAGGAACTGTTTCCCAGGAGACAACTCCAGACACCTCCATGCACTGGCGCAGGCGCATCTGATGAGTGTGCTTGCCCAGCTCTAGGGAATGGGAACATAACAATGCACAAACTTTCTGGAAGGAAGCAATGTAGGTTCAGGTTCAGCTAATCTGTAAAATGTAAATTCAATTCCCAGCTCTGGATTCATGCCCAATTTATCAGGGTTGCTATGAGAACAGAGAGAGATGATGAAACTGAACTCTCTACAACTATTTTCTCATGTGGATTTTAAATAAAAGAGCTTTAGTTTCTCTGAAGGTAATATCTTGGTTGGCAGACCTGTCCAGCTTGGTTTTTTGTGTGAATGAACAGATGTCTTAGGGAATAGGGCTCAGTGTTGCCAGATTTTCCCTGAGACGCGGAAAGACTGTAAAACCAAAGAGTATTTTGCCGAAATTATTTTCCTTAGGCAATTCAGAGTCTCTTGCTGTAGGACACCTGTTACATTTTATTATATATTTGGTTTTATAGGAAAAAACAAAATGAATGTGTTAGAAAAAGTCATTGCCAGCAGGTCAAGGGAGGTGATCCTGCCCCCCTACTCAGTTCTGGTGAGGTTGTGGCTGGCGTTCTGTGTCCAGTTCTGGACTCCTCTGTACAAGAAGGACATGGAGCCTCTGGAACCAGTCCAGCAGAGGACAACAAAGATGAGGAGGGGATGATGAACATCTCTCTGACAAGGAGAGGCTGGGATAACTGGGCCTGCTCAGCCACAAGGGGAGATGACCAAGACAGGACCTCATCAACATCTATAAGTACCTGAAGGGAAGGGGTCAAGAGGACAGAGCCAGGCTCTTCTTGGTGGTGCCAAGCAGTAGGACAAGAGGCAATGGGCAGAAAGTGATGCACAGGAAGTTCCATCTAAATATGAGGAAGAACTTTACTGGGCAGGTGACCATGGACTGGAGCACATTGCCCAGAGAGGTTGTGGAGTCTCTCTCACTGAAGGTATTCCAGGACTGTCTGGATGCAATCCTGTGCAATGAGCTCTAGGATGACTCTGCTTGAGCAAGGAGGTTGGACCAGATGACCCACTGTGGTCTCTGCCAACCTCACCAGTGATTTTGTGATTCTGTAAAATACACTGTCAAAGAAGTAGACTCAGAAAACTCAATACTGGCCCAAGCATTTTGGTAGCATCTGTTATCTTGAATCAGTTTATTATTACACTGGCTCAACTTCCACTCCAATTTGCTTACCTTTCTTACATGCTGAATGGGAGCTTTTCTGCGGGTTTCAGTTAAATCTTCATGGCAAGAGTTTTTAATCCACAAAATGCCTCTTCACCTCTGTTCCTCTTTCTTCATTGCTCTCTGTCAAGTTCACATTTATTGTTTTTTTCTTTTTACTGTGGTATCTAAACCAGATAGCCACTGTTTTATTTTGTTAATTTTTTTCAGCTTCTTTGACTCCTAAATTGGAATGAGCTTTTAGTAGAGGCCACAGTCAGCAAAGACAAAGAAAAGCACTCCTGCTCCCATCACAACCCCCCTTCTGCCCCACCCTGGACATACCTGCGTAGCAGTGCCAATAATCCCATAAAATAATGTGCACTCAGTCAGTATGAAAAAATGCTCTCCACCTTCTGGCCTGCAGGCAGGAAGGCATCTGTGCTTTATGGTACATTATAAGAGACTGTGCACTTGCTTTAAAAATGTGTCCCTCTGCACAGCACCAGCTTCACAAATGTGGGGAGCAGTTCTTCTGCAACCTCTGACTCCAAGGAACTCTGCTGCTAGGTCTTGAAAGGGCTTTTGTCTTGTTTTTTCTTCAAAGCAGGCCCTAGGGAAGGAGCTGAATGATTGCTATGCTGGATTAGTAAGGCTTCAGGGCTAGAAGCCTGACCAGAATTTGAACTTGATGGAATTTGGAGAATTGATGGAAGATGTGATGGAGATGACTACAGCAATAGATTCAGGTCCAGCTCATCTGAATGCCTTGTTATAACTCATTTTGGTCACATTCACAGGCATATTAAGTTTGCTATTTAGGACTGTAGCTGCCTACAGGTTGTGATCAAACTGGCCTCCATACCTTTAATGAGATTTCAATGTGTTTTGCCACAGACCAGGAGTGATAACTTAGGCTCTAGAAAGGTGCACTGAGAACACAATTTTTGAGGTAGGTTGTTTTGTCACAGGGACACAAAACAATCTAATTTCATTTTATTTGAGATAAGAAAAAGTAAAGGTAGACCCACAGCAAGCAGTTTAGTCAGAGCTCCCATGGGAAGAGCAATGGGAATTTGGTACCTTCTTCCTCTTTATACCTTCAGAAGCCTCCAGTACACTTTGCTTATTTTCTGTTTTCTCATGTTTGATACTGAAGTTTATCAAAGCCCAGTGAATAACAGAATGCTGAATTTTAGAAAGTGAGGAGTGGAATGGGCTAATAAAGCTCCAAAACAAAGTTTCTCTTTCAGACCATCAGTGGAGCAGATGGTGACACCTGTGGCTATACATTGCCTTCCTTTCCCTTCCTGCCACTGCTATATTAAAAGCTTGTGAGGAAATTTCACATCTGGGTTGGGAGTTTGCCCAGAACTTCAGCAAAGCTATGCTAATGTTATTTGTTAGGGGGATTGCAAGTTATTCCAACTGCACCAATAAACTGTTCTCCAGTTTTACTTCCAGGTGTTGAGCTTATAGATTGATGACAATTTCTTTAAAGTTCTTTTTTTACCAGAATGCTTAGAAAATTAAGAAAGTTGCTAAGAAACTTTAGATGGGTGGCTAAGCCAAAGTAAAAAAGCCTATGTCCTTCATTAAAGAAAAAACTTTCTTTTTCCTCTGACTCCTTTGAGCAAAAAGCAGAGGGTAATTTTTAGGCATGAGTCTTTCTTCTTTGCAAGAGATGTAGAGGGAAAGGATAAGCTTGCATGTTGTGTATATTTGCAAGGGCTGTAGTTGCAGTGCTCTGTGATGCTGCTTTGGAGAGCAGTGAGCTGTGCAAGCTCTCCCTGTCAGTAGGACAGCAGTAGGGTAGCAGCTCAGGGTAGGTTAGCAGTGCAAGGTAAGTTGATCCTGTTGAATGACTTGAATAGAATGAGAGCTTGTTATCATCCTGCCTTTCCCCTGTTTTCCTCACCCAGCTGGTTTAGCTCCAAAATCACTCAAATTTTTTTCTTTCTGAGCCACAGATATACTCTGGGTGAAAATTAAAGGGACAGACTCACTCATGTGTTATCTACTACAGATGTAGTACTGGCTCCAAGGGCAAGGTAAAGTAGAGGTGGCCTCCTGCTCAGAGGTGTTCCTGATGAGTACAGCTTGTATATCACACCTGTGTCTTCAGATGTGATAACCAGAAGAATGTTCTCTCTTTATAGTGGTGTATGAAAAATAGTGTAAGAAAAACTAAATAAATAAAGTGGTGGAACTTTCTTGGCTGATATAACTGTGAAATCACATCATTAAAATCTCTCTAAGAAAAATGGAAGCAACAATGGAAAAATGGGAGCAACAATGTCCTGCAGCAACATTATTTGCTGCTGCTCATTTCCAGCCCACCCTTTGCTGATGCCCCTTTTCTTTGTAACATCAAGGCAGAGGGCAACATTGCTGTGCTTGACCATCTCAAGGCTGTTGCAAACAAGCATGGACACATTCTGCTCACAGCCCGAGCTGGGCTAAAGCTCCATAGCCTCATCAGATGGGTGCTTTGCTTAAACAATCTTAGCAGATTATATCAGCTTGAAATCATTATTCATAGCAAAGTGGGACTGGGCTTATACTGCAGTGACTGGCAACAGGGCTAGAGGGCTTAATGTTCTGTCTTTTTTTGCCTCTGCAAAACACTGCTGAGGCCCAGACCTAATTATCTGTCTGCATAACATCTCACTCTTGCACATTTGTCACTTTTTGCAGATTAAATGTCTGTAAGCAGCTACCCATGGCTACCTAAGTGACTCCATGAGAACAGGAAGAGTTTAGGATCTTTCCAGTAGGCCTAGAAAGAAGGAAGCAGAAGGAGTCTGATAAAGCTGGAATAGACAAAAAGTGAAGTGTTACCTGGTGAGATGAAGAGGGAGTGCATAGTTGGCCGTGAAAAGGAAAAGTGTGGGAGGTAGCCACTGAAGAGAGCAGGGAGTGCTGCTGGTTGATGAAAATCAGAGTTGTGGCAAAAGTAGAGTGCTCCAGAACTTCAGCACAAAGCAAAAGTGACACTGTGAACAGAGAAAAGGAGACCTGAGACTGACCCTTGAAGATCAGTTCCCTAGTCCATGTTCATCCTACCAGCACTGGTTTTCTTTACTAAGAATCTGTTGAATAAGTGTCTGTGAGGACAGCCAGGTGGAAAATCAAACAGGCAAATAAAAGGTGGTATGGAAAAGAAAATAGAAAAGCAAAAGGGAGAGGTTAGGCAGGAAATGCAGATGTGGGGTGCTCAGGTGGGTAAAAACACTGGCAGTGATGGTTTCTCCTGAAAGTCACAGGTGTCCCATGCCTCTGCTCCACTTTCTGGACTTAATGAACCAGGAATCAGCCCTGACTGAACACTATGTAATGTTAGCAGAGATGTTTCTGTTAGAAGAAATTCAGCAGTACTGAGTGGAGGTAGAGCCTCTCTGTGGAGAGAGATAAAAGGAGATCTGCTTCAAAGGGGAGGCAGTGAGTCAGCACGGAAGAGGCAAAGCAAGGGATATTTCTATTGCTGGGTGCCCAAGAGATTTGAGGAGATAAACACTTCTTGCTGTCACTAAGCCTTTCTCCATCACACTGTGAGCAATGGCACTGCAGGAGACAGGTGGCCTTCTGTTGCTTCATGGCTGTTGCTGGGTGATTTGTAGATCGTATGCCAAAGCTCAAAGTTAAATTCTCAGGAATTGCTCAGCCCAAGATAATGCCAGGAAGCAGTCAGCAAAATTGGTGAGATGATGGAATTTACTCCTCAATAAGACAAAAGCTTCTCAGGGAAAAATCCACCAGAGATTTTTCTCACCCATCCCTTTCTCTTGCTGAGCCCTAGCTTCATTGCCTCTCCAAATGTACTTTATCTGCTGGGCTGATGCCAAGTGGTAGATGCAAAGGGAGGTGAAGAGAAACATGTCAGGATGTTTTGGTAGAAAGTCAAGGTAAACAATTCAAAGCAAGAGGTAAATCAGGAATGAACAAAAAGGAAGAGTTTATTATTTTTTTCTTCCATGTAAATTGGGGAATGGTGAGTCTGGAGTCAAGAAAAGAGCGTGATGAGAAAGGAGAAGAAAGATGTCTGTACTGGTTCATGCTATACCAGTAAGAGGGAGGGTGGGGAGGGCTTGGCAGATCCCTGCAGGCTGATGGGGTAGAGAGGGTACAATTCCAAGACTTATTGCTTTCCAGCTGGCTCAGATTAATGGTGTTTGCTATTCCCATGATATCTCTGATAGCATCTGTCTGATGTACTAATGACAAGATGCTTCATTCACCACTCAAAAGAGGGATTAGGGCTCAAATCACCATTCCAGCTTGTCACTCACCAAGGAATTAAAATCTTCTTTGAATGTGGAATTTACTGACCCCGCGGGAGAGCCTAAGACTAAGGAAATGATGCTTTAAACATGAGATCACTGAAATAAAATAACTCATTAGCTGAAGAGCATTCAGCTTTCCAAGCTGTGGCAGAGAGCCACTGGACAACATTACACCCTCATGGTCCAGCCAGATCACCACAAATACCCCAGACATTTCCTCCTCTGAAGAAATGGCAGAGTACAGTGCAGGAACACCAAGAGATGGCTTTTAAGGAGTTTATGTGGTTGTTATGGAAGAGGCTTTGATCTGTGTCTTTCCTAAAGGAGCAAATTATCTATTTCTTGTCCTGATTTGTCACTGACAGCTGGCCATGGTCACAAATCTGAGTCAGGGGCTGTGCAGAAAATCACTTTGAATTTCATCTGAGCAGAAGACTGATGGTGATAGTGGTGCCTTAAATGATCTTATATAGATGTGCCTATGGGAAGACAAGTGTCCTGAAGCACAAGCCTGTGGTCTCTGCTAGCTCAGCTCAGCTGTGCTATGAGGTTTTACAGCAGAAGTGAGCTGGTACTCAACTAAATGGGCAGAATGGTGGAGAGCAACAGTATCTCAGGAAACTGGATGGGCAGGCAATATTACACAGTCACTCTAGGTTCTCTGTGTTCCTCCAGGGATTACTGACATCTGTGGTTTTAGAAAGTCTGAGGACACTGCCCTTCTGCTCCTCTCTCTGCTCTTCCCCCCACCCCCAGCCCCCCGCAGTTTTTGAAAACATGTCTTTAGCATGGTCCATAATTTTTAAGAAATTAACAGTGAATTTCAGGTCTCACTGTTTTACATTGGTTGTGGGGTTTTTTTGGTTGGTTAGTTTTGTTTGATTTTGCTTTTATGGTTTTGTGGGTTTTTGGTTTTATTTTATTTTTCTGTGCTAGATCTAGCTTCTCTTCATACTACACATAATTTTGTTGGAATAATTCTGAACTTATCTCCTTTGGAATATAAGTACAATTTGAGCCAAAATATGCTGCAAGATGAAGCAATTGTGTTGCTCTTGGTGGAGTTACTATGGACTGATGGATAAGATATTACTCAAGGTCAAAAGCCCTTCTTTTTTGGGGCTCCTTTCATCTCTGGAAAAATCCCTGCTGACATCTCCACACCAGTGTCTCTCTCCAGTTCTCTGATGATGGGACACTCTCAGCCTCCCTTGAGACAAGCCTATTTCCATGCGATCACCGAAACTGATGAAATATCTTTGGAAGACCTAAACTCTCTCTTTGGAAGGTTTAAACTGTATCTGAGCTCCCCTAGGAACAAAGCATATCTGGGTAACTTAGCATGTGTCATGCCCACAGATCATCCTTCAGAAGGCAGTACTCTGGATGGGCTCTGCAACCTGGAAAATCCCCCAGAGCCCACAACAACTGACAGATCCCACAGCTGTAGAATAGTAAGAAGGCAAGCCCAAACTAGCAAAGATCACAGTTCTCCTCAAGCCTGCCACAGCTGTCCTGCCTCCTTGTTTCTGTGCAGAGAATTGTGCTTGCAGGGATGTGAACTTGAAATCCCTACCCCTGCCACGTGTGTCCATCCAGGTTAAGGAGATTTTTCTGCCTCTTTAGATACCACCTGTATGCCTGTATATCTGCCTGCTGCTCTTTGTTGTGCCAGGTCCCCAGCCATTCACATACCTAGGTATTCATTTAGTGTCATCTCACACCAGAGATCAGTCACAGTGGCAAGGGAAGCTGAAGCTCAGACTCTAGAAGGTCCCTGGTTCAGAAAAATAAAGTCTTGAAGGTCTTGAATGTAACAGGTCCCTTCTGTGGAACTGAATTTCAAAGTGGCTAAATTAATCTGCTCAATAAATGTGCTTTTCTTCAGTTTCATATCACTCCCTAGTGTCATTTGGGTCCAGTTTCCACTGTTACATTTTTCAGACCAGTCTTGATTTTTTACTTCTTCCCCTCAGTAACCTTGCAGATGTAGCAAGAGGCACGCCAGCAGCCATGGTCCTGGGAAAGTGACAAAGATGTATTTAACTCAAGATGTGAATTTGCCAAGATGTCAGACTTCAATGTTTATCCCAAGGAGTTAAGGAATTTTTAAAGCTTTCCTTTATGTCTGTCTGGAAGTCATACAGACAGTGATACAGTTCTACCTTCCAGCAGTGGTGTGCAGTGTTTGGTGGGAACGATTTCACTCCTGATGCCATATTTGTAGTAGATTGGTCAGAGGGAACAACTTAGTTGGAAGTAAGACCAGACAGATACTTTGGATGTTAATAAGTCACTTGGACTGCATGACATTTGCCTGAAAGTCCTGAAGGAATTCAAATGTGAAACTGTGAATTGTATGACCTGTCATTAGTATCTCTGTGCCTGAGCACTGCTGGATCGCTGGTAGAACCCATTCACTCACTTCCATCCATAGTAAGAGACGGGTGTCTACTATAAAGGGTAAGACTGAAGAATAGTCTTGGTAGGAGTCTTGTGAGAAGGACTCAGTATGGCTCCTGTAAAGGGAAATCCCACATCATTGCCATGCTGGTTTCTGTGAGGGTTTCAAGAAGCACAGGAAGTTACTAAAGGGTTGGAGAAAAGGTCCTTTTATGGAATGAAAGCTGAGTAAAGGAAAAGAAGCAAAAAGGGAGCACGGCACATTTCTCAGGGTGGAGAAGAAAAGAGGGAGAGGGAGAGGGAGAGGGAGAGGAGAGAAGAGAAGAGAAGAGAAGAGAAGAGAAGAGAAGAGAAGAGAAGAGAAGAGAAGAGAAGAGAAGAGAAGAGAAGAGAAGAGAAGGATTATGCAGTCCAACTGCCTGACCACTTCTAAGTCAAAGTTAAAGCATGTTATTAAGGGCATTGTCCAAATACCTCTTAAACACTGACAGGCTTGACAGCATTGGGCACCTCTCTAGGAACTTCTTCCAGTGGTTTACCACCGTGATGGTAAAGCAATGCTTCTTCATGCCCAGTTTGAACCTACCCTGGCACAGCTTTGAACTGTCCTGTCACTGAAACCAAGGAAGAAGAGATCAGCCCCTCCCCCTTCACTTCCCCTCCATAGGAACCTTGAGAGAGCAGTGAGTTTTTCCTCCAAGCATAGCCCATGTATTACTCCTGGGAGTAGTTTTATTCAGCATCTTCATGGATGGCCTAGGGAAGGGACTGAACTCCTTGCCTCCCTTCCTCTCAATCTTTTGGACAGCCTCAGAAGAGACAAGTGCAATGCCTTGACATGAGACAGATAGCAACACTGTGTGCCACAGTGTGCCAGCAGCAGTGGTCCCTAGGAGATGGTTGGTAGATTTTGTGGGGTGCTGGACTTCTTCTCTACAGATGAAGCTGTAGAAATGAGGTAGGGTAGCAGAGAAGGGGTCAGCCTTCCTCAGGGAATGGGAGCCTTTGCACTCCAGACCATTGCTAGAGGCAGCAAAGAAGCTGCAAAAGAATTGAGAGTAGTCAGGAACCATAATTTTTCTTGCTTGAAGCGTACTGATAAGTTTTGATGGCCCTGACCAGCCTCTTCTGGGTCTCCCACTGCACCATCTTCCCATGGGACCAGGAAATCCATTTCACCTCAGCCCTGGGCTTTTAGTCCCTGCCTGAGCTGTAATGTGGTCTATCTTTCCCAGCTATGTGTGGCCATATTCACTGTTTGTCTGAACCCTGGCAATTGAACAGACTTCCTGGCTTGACCTAATACCTGCCTGGACTGTGACCTGCCTAATACTCACTGGCCTGTGACTGGCACTGACTGCCACCACCAGGAGTGATACTGATCTACAAACCAACTTCTCACCTTGACCTTGGACCTGCTTTGCCACCACAAACTCACCTGATGATCTGGACTCTCAGATGAACCCAAGCCCATCCCTGTGTCTGCCTGCTCTCACCTTATAGGAAACTGGGACAAGACTCGGCTGGAGAGACCTTGTCCTGCCAGCCTTTTCTCCCTTGTCTCCTGGATCCCAGATGCTTAAGAGCAGTTGTCCCATCTCTCTGCCCTGACAGAAGAAAACTTTCCCAGTAAAACATGTTGTCCGTGCCTCACCACCCAAGTCCACTCTTTTTCTGTAAGTCTATCCTTTTTTCCTGCAAGACCTCGCTACAACTCTTCCCTACCCATTATGTGTCACCAAGCCATCTGGAGCCCCGGCCAACTCAGCCTCCTGCAGTGGCACCACCTTACCAGGCTAGGGTGGGAGCTGTGAGCTGAGTTGCCTCCTGAGCAGTCCCTACTTGTACTTGCACTGACAAATAAGCCATTAAGCTTCAGGGAGAAGGCTGATGTACACCATGGTTACAGGATATTTTATATTGGTTTAAGCCCTGGAGGACAGGCTGGGAGAGATGGAAAAGGTTACAAATACAGCTATTGTGGATCCCTGCCCTGTGCTGGGTTGGAAGGGCACTACCCATTGCTCTGAGGCACTGGGATCAGTGCTCATGGATTCCATTGGATTAGCACTGCCTCTTGCATCATTCTGCACCCAGTGCACCCAACAGCAATGTGAAGGGAGTAGGTTGAAGTGGGACTGAGCAGAATGCCTTGAAGCAGGCACAGTGTTCAGTGGGTGACCAGAGGTTTCAGTGTGTGGGTTTCTGACAAAGATGGGGAACGTGGCTGGGAAGCACTTCTGGGGAGCAGGGCCCAGGCTCAGCGTGCCTGTTGTGTTAGCTGGAAAGTGAGGTGGGACATGGTACGGCTCTGTCAGGACGGCGGCCAGCAGATTCCTCAGTGATGGGGTAGCACTGAATGACCTCAGAGCACAAATGGTCTGTGCAGCTGGTGGACTCCTCTGAGCACCCTGCCTGTGCCAAGGAGAGCTCAGGGCCCCAGCTCTCCTGGGAGGCAGCCCACACCTTGTAGTACCCTGCTGATCAGCTTGCCTGACTGTCTGCTGAGGCTAGGGGGGAGGAAAGTGTTGGCAGCTCACAGCATTATTAACAGAAGAAGCAGAAGAGCAATGGAGAAAGTCAAAGAGTGATTCCCCAGCATCAGGCACAAAACTGGATCTGAAAAAGGCTGAGCAAAATTTAGTCCTGGAAATGAAGGGATTGTGACTGCTCTGTAAAGCTGCTGTTGCAGATGTTCTGAATAAATGCTTGTGGTCAGTTTGAAAATATAGAGACAAACTGAACATTGCCATATTCTACAATATTAAAAGCACAGAGCCAATTTAGGTAAAGGAGCCTGACGAATCCCCTGCTGATAAGCCTCCACACCTTTAAAGAGTGCTCTGTTGGATTCAAATGGCATCAAATCTTCCATCTCCCTAGATGCTTTTGGTACCTTTGGTAATATAGAATGGGAACTAAAGAGCTGTGTGGGGCTGGGTAACCCTGAAACAGGAGTACAGACCTCCTCACCCAGCTCCTGTGGAAATCATCAGAGTCATTAGCCAGGGATGTTGTGAAAAATGGTTCACACTAAAGCCAACACTTGAGAAACTGGGTGTCCTGCTGAAATTGTGTTGGGAGAGCAAATTCCCTCCATGGTTCATAGGGTACTTGCTGGAAGATGGTGGATTTGTCTTTGGAGGGGCAGTATTCCTTTGGAATCATACATCTGGCATAATCTGACTACAGAGAGCTCTCCATTAGGAGATCAGACCTGATCCTTTAGAGCTGAGTATGCCTGTACTTGAAGAACTGCTGCTGTTCTGACATGAGTGTATGCTGAGGATAAGCAATAAGGGAAGAGAAAGAAGGATGAAAAGGAGAGCCCTACTTGACTATGTCCCTTTACTGTAATTACTTTAGTCCAGCTGTTCCTCATGCATTTGTCATTGCTATGACTTTGTGACACTGGCTGCCATGTCCGGCTCTTGGAAATTTTCATGTTCTATTATTTTTCTGCGTACTGCCTATTCTGAGCCAGATGTACAAGAGACAGGATATTCATCATGCTAAACCAACAATAATTCAGAGGAGGAGAAGGATGCATTTTCATACAGTATTTGTTAAATATCACAGGCCATCTACAATGCTTGTGTGTGTCACTGTAGTGGGCTGACCCTGGCTGGATGTCAAACACCCACCAAAACCCCCCTATCACTGCCCCTCCACCACTGGAGAGGGGAGAGAAAATGTAATTAAGGGTTCATGGGTTGAAATAAGGACCAGGAGAAATCACTTACCAATACTGTCATGGACAAAACATTCTTGAATGAGAGATTATAATTGAATTTATTGCTAACAAAATCAGAGCAGGATCATGAGAAGTAAAATAAGACCTCAAAAAACACCTTCCCCACACCCCTCTCTCCCTTTTAGCTCTACCTCCTCCACAGCCTGGGACCAAACTTTCCAAGACACTAATGCAGTTTTGGTTACATCATGTTTCCATATTCTGTCAGTGTTGACTTTGACCAACACCTTGGTTGCCAGCTGGACAAAATGTGTGCAGCGTGTGTGAGAGAGGTGTAGGTGTTAAATTACAGGGCTCCTGAAATGCACTAGTGTGGACTTCATCAGTAGTGCAGCAGCTCTAGGGCCTCCAACAGCTGTCCTGTGCCCAGTGCTCAGGGAGTGGAGGTCAGGGATTCTCAAACATGCATGTGATACACAGTACGTGACATATTCCCTGTTAGTGAGGAATGCAGGACAAGCCCTGCAGATGTAGCATCAGATGAATGGCAGATCAGGAGCAAGCCCTCAGTGAAATTGCTGCTTGTCAGTGCACTCCAGGTAAGGCTGTGGAAGAGGTCTCTTCGCTAAACCAAAAACCCCAGCAGGTGCCCATCTCAATAGGAATGAATCATGTAGGGATTCTGTCTCTGAAAATATTAACTGGAAAATTAGGAAGACTACTGTATTTCGTTCCTATATCTGGAAGCATGTTTAAGATAGTGATTGGAGAGAAGGAGAGAGGGACTGAGGGAGTCAGAGAACATGGGCTGCTTTCCCAGCATTGCGTTGTTACTGTAAATTATAGCAAGTCCCCAGGGACATTTTTCAGTTCTGACTTGCCTCTCAAGTAGAGGCAACAGTCTCACACTTCCCACCAGAAGACTAGATTATACAGGGTGCCTGCTTCTGGAGAGCAGTGCTCACACTACACCATTTGTCCCAGTGCTGAGTCCTTAGATATTGTATAGGTTTCTTTGGTACACTCACATCACTCCTAATGTTCTTGCCTGGAGGGACTTTGCACAGGACTTTGAAAGCTGTTCCCAGTCGAACCTTTCAGAATGGGTGTGAAGGCACAGCTTGGAATGGCACAAGACCTTTAGGTCATCACCAAAACAATCTCCCCACTTCTTATCCAGCACAGGGACAGCTGGGAGCCTGGCTGTGCTGCTCCTCTTGCCCTCTGATTTGCACCGTTCTGAGTGGCAGCAGACTGGCTCTTCACAGGCCTGTGCCAGCAGCCCAGCGCATCTCACCTTGCTGCCCCACTGTGAGGACAGAGCACTGAGTGACCAGCCCTTGGCATAATTATTCTTCCTTCTGAGATCAGGTGAGATGGTTCACTCCTGTGCTGGAGACCCAGAGTATTTATGTTTATGGGGGCTGCTCTTTTCCCTTGGACTGTTTTCCACCTCTCCCAGACTTCCTCCCAATTCTTTGTCCCCAGGGAGTGCTGAGGCTCATCACTACAAGTGCCTAGCATGGCTCTGGCTCTAGGGAGGCCAGTGCTGTGACATAGCCATGTCATAGCTGCATGCACTACTGCTTCAGATACACAAACTGATCCACGGCCTTGAGAGAAAAAAAACAGTGTTCAAGAGTCCAGATCCGGGGTCTGCATGGTGTCAATGCACCCAGGAGCTGTTTTCATCTCCATGCTCAAGTGGAAGAAGGACAACCTTGGCACAGGAGTATGCTCTGTGGGCAGGTACTGAGAATAGATGAAATGTTTGCAAGACATAATTATCATTAATAATTTCAGCTTCACCACAATGCTCTGCAGTACCAGTGTGTGAGAGGACCCTGATCCTGACCCCAAGAGGGGTCCTTGAGCCAGCGATGGTTTGTGCCAAGTCTCTGCTGCTCAGTGGCATAGGCACCCTTGGTAGCCAAGGACAAGCACTGGCAGCCCATGGTGTCTCTGTCATCAGGAACGGACTCCTACTTGGCACAGCCCTGGAGCAAGGAGCTCCTTCCTGCCCAGGGAGCTGCTTTGCTCCTTCAGCTGTAACGAGAGCCCAAGCTGGAGCAAAGGGCTGCACAAGGTGGGTCTGCCAGTGGGTCCCCGGGGGTTTATAATGGCATAGCTAGAGCAGAAACAATCCCACCTCGACTCCTGAAACACATCCCCCTCCATTGAGAGGGTAGATGGATAGTCCTTTCCTCCCTGCTTTACCCCTCTTTCCTCCCCTCCCGGAGGTCACCTTGAGCAGGGAGGCAGTGTGCCCCCAGGCCCAGAGCCATGGGGACGGGGCGGAGCGTCACGCTTACCCCGGAGCTCCTGGCAGCCCCCGGCGGCTGCTGGCGCAGCCTGAGCCCGGCGGCTGCGGCGAGGGGAGCGCGGCAGGCGCGGCTGGCTGGCTGTCCTGCGCTGCTGGAGAAGGTGAGAGGTTTAGTGCCGGCGGAAAGGAGACTGGGAAGGGAAGTTACAGAGGTGGCAGGATGAAAGACACCGGACAGGCGTGTAAAAGGGCTCCCACCCCTCTCAAAGTGGTTTTGGAGACTCGAGCGTGGTTTGCCGGCACAATGCGGAGCGCACCCACTTCCCCCAGCGGGTTGATGGCGAGCTCGTTGGTGGCTTTGCCCTGGAAGGTCGCTCTGTGTCCACTTGTGTTCGGTGGGTTGGTTGGGAGAAAGGTGTGATGTGGCTTGGTCCCACTGAGATTGCGGCCGGTTTCTGTGCGAGGAGGCTGCTGTGCGGAGGCTGTGCCGTGCTGCATGCTCAGGGAGGCTCTCGGGGCTCTCCGGGGAGGCTGCTGGGTGCCTCTGCCCCGAACAGCGGTACGCAGTTCTGCCACCGGCACAGTCATGCCATTCTCTGCAGCGAGATTAAGCCCTAGCCGGCCGACCAGCTCTAGAAAGAAGCTCATAAATCTACCAGCAATAAGGCCACAAGCAAACATTGCAATAATGTGTTCTTATCCCGTGCTGTATTAAACGTGGTTTGCACCAGAGTGGACCTTTTAGGGGAAAAAAAAGATGCTATTCTTAAACCAAAAGTTACGAAGATGGAAGGATATTCTTCCATAATGTTTAATGAGAGTTTTATGGGTAAATGTCCTTCATCATAGAATCTGGCCCACAACGGAGGTTTGAAATGGCCTTACTTCAGCTTCATCTATTGGTTTTATTATAATGCTTTTATCTAACTGGGAGAGCCCTTTTTAGTGAAATTCCAGTACTCAGAAAAGTGTATAGAGATGATCGAGTAACTTCTTCACTATCTGTTTGCTAAGCTGTAAAGACAGCTCCACTAGAAGTTTCCCCTGTAATTTTCTCTTGCCATTGTCATGACTTTGTCTTGCCCTTTTTCTGTCAAACTGGGGACACCAGTGGTAGCTTGCTAAACTGTGGGCTCACTGATATCATTAAAAAAATAGAAAACATCCAGTAACTGGTTCTCTTCATGTATCAGCCTCCAGAAGAGTTCAGGAAATTTACCCAGACTTTCTCCATATCAATATAGTTTTAACATTTAAAGAAACATTGTAAAAAGGTAGATAAAGAAGACTACAAAGCAGAGCAAACTGAAAAGGAAATTTATTATAAAAGTACAAATTCCACTGGTGTGTGATATTCTCAATTGTAGTGCAGAAGCTGTTAACAGGTGGCCAGCTCTTCAGAAATACAGCTTCCCTAACTCAGCTGATTTTCAGAGATTAAATTTCAGACTGTCTCATGGCATCTGTATATAGGAACCTCTGCAGAAACTGGAGTTCACTGTGAGAGGCACATCGCCTCAGAACAGATCTCTTCTTTTGTTACAATCATCTCAGCCTACGTGAAGCTGAACAGCTGTCTCTTTTTTTGTTGTTGTTGTTGTTGTTGTTTGTTTACAGTGAAGCTTTCTTTCTTAATTTAGCACCTGGAAAATGTTAGTTTGCCTCTCACTGCTGATGTTTCCGGCATCTGATTCTTTTTGGGCATTCTCTTTAGCAGAGTGAATGCAAAAGTGGAATCTGTAACATCAGTAGCCCTTGTTCTGTTATGCTCTTAGACTTGTATCTGTAACATTAAGAGGTGTAGATTATTTCTGCTGCAATTCTGTATCATCCAATGTCTTAAGGCCTGCAAAGGGAGTGAGGCTATATCAAATCTACATTTCTGGATTTACATAGTGCCCATTAAGCAGCATGAAGAACCTAGATGTGTCTGATTAATATGACTTTACCTTTTTAAAAATTTTTTTTTTCTTTTTACTGTCACCCATCCAATGCCAGACTAAAATCCTGACTTCTTTGGTCATTTGAAACACTTTTGTATGTGTGTAAGTGCATGCACTCGTTTTACCAAGCAACACATTGTCTACTCAAACCCTTTTTGTACCATTTGCAAACATTTTCTGGATGATTTCAGTGTTTTCTTCTAGACCATTGACAAAGGTAAAAGTATTATAACAGAGTTAAGACTGAACAAAAATTAGTTGTGTACGGTGAGAACAACAATAAAATATAGTATTTTCTGTTATATACTGGGCTTTTAAAAGTTTTATTAAAAATGTGTGGCTTCTTGGTTTAGACCAATGCCAGGATTAATTTGTACAGATAAACTTTCAGGAAATGACCAGTGAATGGGACATTTCTGGCAGGTGCTATATGAACCAATAGCAGGATGAGAACTGCTTCAAACCGGCAATTTAAAGGTTGGTGGGAAGTGCCTGCAGGTGGGGTCCTTACACAGCCCCTATGCAGAAGTGTGGTAACAACTGAGTGAAGTGATCTGAATTACTTGGTACACTAAAACCATTTGAGCAAAATATGCTTTAGTAAACATGGTGCAAAAATATTCAGGTAGAAACCAGGTAGGCAGCACCCATAAAGGAACATGAAGAGAAAGTTAATTTTTTCCCCAACATCAGCCAGTAATTTGGAAAACCTCTGGACTCTTAATGTGTGTGTAAGGTAGTGCAGCCTGTGTGTCATTCCTGCAAAAAGAGATCTTGAAGCCACAGCATGAGGCGGGGGGGGAATTCTAGCTGAATGTGTGACAGGAGGCATTGCCCCCAAGACAGTCAGGATTTTAATGTGGGAGATAGGAGAAGAAAAACAATGAGGATTTAGAAGAGAGCCATGAAACAGATCTGAGGGCTGGACAAGCGGGCTGGACAATCTGAGAGCTTGGTTTGACTATTAGACAGAAAGTTATTTGAAGGCATTGAACCAATAAGAAGACTGAGAGGTGTCTTGATCAGAGAGCATAGAGATGCTTATTCTCAATTCAAAATGTGACCACCTTTTGTGGCAGCATCACATCTGTTTGTCAGCTAACTGATGCAGGCACTACAGAAGCACAGTGTGACAGATGCTTTGTGAAGCCTAAGTAAAGCATCAGTTAAATGCATAGCCTGAGCTTCAGTCTGATAGTTTTACACAACGTAATTAATTGAAAATATGTTCTCATAGCCTGGAGTCATACCACTGACCACAGTGCATATAAACCCTGCTAGAGTCTGGATAAATTTAACAGGTGTTAGAAACCTCTTTTCTCTATCTGAGAAACTTCAGCAGCAGGTTAGGTAAATTCAGATTAGGTTATCATATGAATACCTAAAAGCGAGAATGTTTATACTGGCATTTATAATTGGCCATAATTGTCTTTGGATCAAGCCTGAATGACTTTTTGAAAGAGATGCCCCAGATGCTATTTGTTATTTGGTTTGTGTTAAGGCCCTGTAGAAGGTCAGACAAGAAAGTGGACCCCACATGCCATATGCTCAAGGCCATTTTTAATAGAGTATCTTTGATATGAGAAGAGGCTGAAACAGCTGAAACTCTTCAGCTTGGAAAAGAGAAGGCTCAGAGGGGATCTCACTAGTGTATATAAATATCTGATGAGAGGGAATGAAGAAAAGGGAGCCAGACTCCTCCAAGCAGTGATCATTGATGGGAGTCTCCATCTATGGAGATATTGAAGACCTGGCTGGACACCTTCCTAGACAACCTGCTTCAATTGCTGCAGCTTGAGCAGGGGAATTGGATTAGATTATCTCAAGAGGTCCCTTCCAACCTAAACACCTCTGTGATTATATCATCATAGCACTGTCTCTGTTATACAGAGACCACACTGTCTTTGGCTTTTGACAATGTATGAAGTGCTTTTCTGCACTAAATATATTAATCATTTTGGTTGAAGAACCAGAATAACATTACCTGGACTAAGACATTGTATCTCCACAGGCTAGATCTCCCTCAGCTTCTCAGGTGGTTCAGAAGTATCTCGTGATGGTGTAAAAGATGTGAGGTTTTTCCTGCTATAACTAGAGATTCTTTTGAGGAGTTACAGTTTCTCACACTCAGCAGCCTGGAAACAAGACCTCTAGCAGGGATGATGCACAGAAAGGATAGCAGAGGAAAACACAGTTTTGAATGGACTCTGCCTGCTGCCTTCAATGCAGCACAGCCAAATGGTGAATGCATTCTGGCCAGGACCCTGGTGACCTCTTCTTCACTGCTTGTCAATCTGCAAAGGGAAAACGACACTTTAGAAGGTATCAGAAGTAGGTGCAGAGCAGCCAGGCACACTACTCAGCAGTGACCCAAATTTGATCCTCACTTACCTTCCTACCTAATCACAGTGACATCTCAAAGAAAGACCTGAAAACATCAGCTATTTTCTCAAGTATGGACTTTGTCTTGTAGTCAATGACTCCGAGGGCAGCAAGGGCCAAAGTCTGCAAACTGTTGTGGAGTGGCTGCAGCTGGGGCTCCCTTCATAACGAGCCTTGATCAGACCCACAGGTAACAGACCCTCAAGAAATTCTACTCATATCCTCTGGATGATCTGTTCTTCCAAGCTGGCTCATTCACTTTAATGCTTTACTCTGAACCTGGACCATTTGCCCTCCCATGCTATGGGGGCCATGGATGGAAGTATGGATCTGTTCCACCTATGTTGCAGTTGACTTGAATTGTAAAGTGGAAGGATACAAGAACTTTTGGGATTTTCTGTTTTTGTTTTTACCCTTTTTTTTTTAATTGCAAAATCTTATGGACTGAAATATTTTGACTCCCTGAGGTGAACTAAGAACCAAGAATATACAGAAAAATGCATCCTCCCATTCACAAAAGCAAGTTTTAGCATAGTAAATACGAGAGAAGTAAAGAATCATATAAAATAGATGAATCATGTTGTAAATAATTCAATGAAAATAAAAGATATTAATTAATAGATATTTGAAAAGTATATAACCATTGAATAATACTTAAAGTTGATGCAGCAAGAAGATTCTAACCTTTGGGCTAAATAGCAGTAAAAAGTTGCCAGCATGGAGAGGAAGAAATTTTACCTAACTCAGGTTTGATGATTTCAGTTATATAAGAAAATTGTGAACAATTTTCTGGCAAGAACTTGTCTGTGATAATGAATTTGATACAGGAGAAACACTATCTAGCAGAAAAGATTTTTTTTTTCACAAATATTGATATATTTTCTTCAAGTGTTCTTCAAATGACAAGCAGACATCTCTCCTGTTGTTCCACTCCACTCTTTAATGTGGCTTTAGCTTATCTAATATCAAAGGGATGTCTATGCCTTTCCCAGGTCTATTACATTATAGGTTTTTTTCCTCTATATTCCACCTAATTTTTTCTCTCTATAACACCTAAATGAGGAACGCACCAGTTTGGAAATATCGTTGGCAGGGTGGATCCATTTGTGGGTTCTGAGATGCCCTTGCTGTCTGGAATTTCACAGGCCTCGTTGGCTGGGCAGAAAATGGGAGGAATTCAAAGCTAAATCTTGAAAATGCTTGTTCTCCCCAGCCTTTCATTTATCCCCTCTCATACAAGCAGTTGTTCATTGTTGCACTCTCTATGGACTGCACTAAATTTGACTGCTGTTGACTCTCATACCAAACAAAAGCCTTTGCAGAAAAGTAGGGCCAATGACTTGGCACTTCTGAGTTGGATAAGATTTAGAAATGCAGTCTAGGAGAGAGGGAAGGGAAGAGAAGGGGAACTTTCCCACAAATAGTCCCAGGCTCCTGTATAAATCCAGCCTCGTAGATTTCCCAGGTTTAAATAATTCTTTTTTTCCAAATTTCTTTATTTTGAAGAATAATGGGATTTAGCAGCAGTGGGATTCCTTTGCAGTTAAGATACTCCCATATCTTAACTGTCTTCATTGTCTGGAACAAATCCAGACTGTGAAGACAGTTAAGATGTGGGAGTATCTCTCACAGGAGGAGAAGATAAGAGAGCTGGGACTTGATCAACCTCAAGAAGAGAAGGCTTGAGGGGATCATCTGATCAATGCATATGAATACCTGCAAAAACACACAACCAGGTGTATCACAGCATCAGATGATACTAACTGATAGAACAAGAGGCAGTGGGCATGAAACAGAATTTCTATTTAAGCATAAGTTAGGATCTTATTTACCATAAAGGTGATTGAACCCTGGAACAGGTTACTCACAGCAGCTGTGGAGTCTCCATCCTTGTGGATATTTAAAACTGGGCTGGGCACAACCTGCTCTAGTTAACCCTTCTCTGAGCAGGATGTTGCAGTAAGTGGTCTCCAGAAGTACCTCCTGGTGTTGGCCATCCTGTGACTCTGGTTCTGTGACTTTGCTCCATGGCCAGGAGGAATTCCCAGGCCCAAAGTGCCTTTCATAGAACACAAGCAGGTAGACAGGGAGAGAGTGCTGCCACAGAGGACTTAAAATGCTGCCTTGTAGCTGGCTAGGAAAAGTGAAAAAACACTTATCTAAAATGGGTCTGAAGCAGCTGGCTATAGCTCAAAATGCCACTGATGTCGTAGGTTATTTCCTGTGTAAGTTACTTGGCTGCACAGATGCATGACTTTTGGTCAGAAATGTCATCAGACATGTGAGGTACTGAGCTCTCTTTGGCTTCCTCAGGGCACTCTTGCCTTTTGCCACGTGCTAGCTGTGTCTCTGCTTAAGGGACAGGTTTATCTCATCTGCTACCTCAAGGACTTTCTCCAGTAAGCAGTAGAGGTGGAATTCTGAGTAGAGAGATGGAGTCTTGCTGCAGAGAGCAAAGGGAGGTGACTGGGTCACACTTGAAAATCTGGGACTCTGCTAATGTTTTGCCTGTTCTCTAATACTAGCCAAAAGGATTAGAGGGCTGGAGGACGTTCCCTTCAATACAGTGACCTTTTCTATGACGAGGGGCTTTGCCCAGAGATGCGCTGTATAAAAGTGCAAATTCAACTTAAGCACAGCAGCAAGAATGTTCAGGCTGCAAGTGGCAGGAATATGCCCTGTATGGTTTGTGTGGCATGTCTGGCATGGTTTGTGTGGGATGTCTGATCTGGTTTTCTCTGTGTGCTGTGATGTTCCTGACTCTGGCTCTGGTGTTTCTGCAGCACTCAGCGATGGCCGAGAGCTCAGCTGTGGCTGCAGCAGTGTCAGAGAGAGTGGCACCAACCAAGTTTGAGGAGCTCCTGGAAATCACTGCTCAGAGCCTGGTCCGTGCTGAGGTGGCGGAGCACTATGAGGTTATTCGGGAGCTGGGCAGGGGCAAGTATGGCCATGTGATGCTGGTGACGCACAGGCAGAGAGGTAAGGAGCTGACTGTGCCCTGTGAACTACTGTGCCTTGTCTCCTCTCCACTCACCAGGGCACAGGGCATGCGGTGGGCTGGTGGCATGTTGGGGCCAGGCACTAGGCATGGCAGGGAGAATTCCCAGGGTGACCAGCAGGATGGGGACCTCCTCAGCCAGGAACCATTCCATTACATCCAGTCAGGGACCAGGTGATGCCAAGGGGCATCACAGAACATCCAGCAAGATTGTAGTTATGAGACAGGTCCAACGTCAAGCCGGAAAGTTAATCCACAAGTGAGGATCAAGAGAGTTCACAGATGCACACCAGCTGGCATGTGGTATAGATGGTAACACCAGTCTCACCACAGGGCTCAGTCAAGGAGCCCCAAGCCTCAGCTGAAGTGGTACCCTAAGGCCCATGGAAGGCCAGAGGGTGGGAATGAAGGTCCTAGGCTGGCCGTATGAGTGCCCTGACACTGCTCTTGCCCAGTAGTCCCAGCTCAGACTGATGGGCCCATGTATCCCGAATGTCCCTACTCTGCCCAGGGGTTCTGTGCATGCTTGGGGCTCAAAACTCACACCAGTGGCACTGCCTGTTCCCAGACATGGTGTCCACAGGGTATAGCCACACAAACTTTTGACTAGAGACCTCCTTGCATCTGTGACTGCCTAGATCTGTGGCTGCTCTGTCTTGCCTTGGTATGACTTTCAGAGGAGTCAAACCCACTCTTCCTATCCCCAGGGACTCCTATGGCTCTCAAGCTGCTCCCCAAAGCCAGTACCAAGCTGCACACCTTCCTGTATGAGTATTGTGTAGCACTGTCCCTCGCCACCCACCCTGCCATCATCGGCATGTTTGGAATTGCCATTGAGTCCAGCCAGTACTATGGTTTCCTCTATGAACCAGCACTGCACAAAGACCTCATCTCTATCATCAAACCCCGGGTGAGTGCTGATACGAGGCCATGGGGACTGGGCTGTAGCATCTGGCCCCTCTGAAGGCAGGCTGGGTTAGAGGGAGGGAGACAAAGGCAGTGGGCTGTGGGCTCATCTGGGGTCTGCAGCACTGAAGCAGCCTTGGGCTGGCAAGGTGAGGAATGGGAAGGTCTTTCCCAGTGCAGAGCAGTCTGGTGAGAGCCCAGCTGGCAGGGCAGCCGAGGTGCCCGGTGTGTGCCATCCTGCCCGTGTCTCTCCCTGCGCAGGACGGGATCCCTGAGCCGGCCGCCAAGCAGTGTGCCAAGCAGCTGGTGAGCGCGCTGGAGTTCATCCACAGCCGGGGCCTGGTGTACCGCGACATCAAGCCCGAGAACGTGCTGCTCTTCGATCCCGACTGCCGCCTCGTCAAACTCACGGACTTCGGGCTCACGCGGCCCAAGGGCACCAAGCTCAAGCTGGTGGCCGGGGTGATCCCCTACACTGCCCCCGAGCTGAGCAGCACTGCCGATGCCCAGGGGGTGCCCATCGACACCAGCATGGATGCCTGGGCCTTCGGGGTGCTGCTTTTCTGCCTGCTGACCGGCTACTTCCCCTGGGAGCAGAGCCTGCCAGAGGACCCTTTCTTTGAGGACTTCATGCAGTGGCAGGAGACGGGCCTAGAACGGGACGTGCCCCGGCACTGGAAGCGGCTGACGGCCGAGGCTGCCGGGATGCTGCGGAGCCTGCTGGCTCTGGACCCCGCCAAGCGCGGCCCTGTCAGCGGGGTGCTGCGCTACGTCCACTGCCCTTGGCGCCTGGAGGGTGGCCGCAGCGAGGAGGCTGCCGTGAAGTCCTAGAGCCCGCTCCCCACGGCAGCAGGGAAGGAGGGCCTCAGGCTGCAAGGGGCTTCAGGGTTTGGGCACCATGGTGGCCTGGGCGTGAGAGGCCACGGCGACCCGGAGAGCAGCTTCTCTGCAGCACTGTGCCTGCTGCCAGAGTCAAGCTCCTTCCCCAGCCGATGGCCCTCACCCCGGTGCCGCCCAGTGCCGCCTCCTTGAGGCTTGAAAACGTCTGCCTCTTGGAAATGACTGTAAAGCATCCACTTGTTTCCTAGCCACAGGAGCACCAGCGAGTTATTTAGGCTGCAGCACCTCCCGTGTCTCAAAATAGAGCAAAATATGTACTTTTGTGTTTCTGTATGTGGCTCGTTTTCTCTCATAATAAATGCCTGTTGGGATCCACTTGCTGTTGGGAAGCAGGGAGCATGTCAGAACTTGCAGCTTTCTCAGGACAAGCTGTCCAAGGCAGGAGCCATCTCTGAATGGTGCCTGTGCCTGCTCCGGGACCCCTGGAGAGTGGAGGGGCTGGGGACACCCCAACCCGTGGCCATGGATGGTGGCTGGGGAATGGTTATGGTACTGAGGTTATCTCATGCCAGCCCAAACACATCTCTTCCCTTGTACTGCCTTCAAGTCCTAAGACAATGTCCTTCATGCTCTTTTAGACACCTAGTTATCCCTCTAGAAGACCTTGTTTTCCCCTTTCCTATTACTTTTTTAACCCTTCCCTAGACACACACCTCTCCTAATAATATCTTCCTAGGTGCACATTTGGATCCTGAAAAGGAGTAGCAAAGAGGGAATTAAGGGCTAGTAACCCTTTTTTCTTTTCTACCTCTTTTCAATCCCCAGGATTTTGCTGTTGGTAATAATCCCTTCCTGCATTTAACCTGGTCTTTAGTTGGAAACATTCACAGTTCATTTTCCACTCTCAGGGGCCTCACAACTTCTAAAATGCAGTATCCCAGCACTATACTTTCTAGCATTTCAGCTTTTTTTTCATGTCAGACCCTTTCCTGCAGGGTCTGTGACAAAGAAGAAGACATACTTTTTCTTCTATGCTTCCCCAACCTCCAGCTCTTATTTTTTCCCAGCTTCTCACCCACTGGCATTTTAGCATTACTTAACTCCTTTACTAATACTACCCATTACCTGGTAAACAACTTTTGCTCACTTCTCTCTTAGCAACATCACCTCTGTGCTACTATTTTGTGCTATTTCTGCTCCCTACATCACTTATGCCTTGAGTCTTCCTTCCAACTCCCCAGCCTACCTTACCAAACAGCATTTTGCTCACACTGTCCAAGATACAGTTTCCTTCTGCTTATTTCCATCTCTTAGAATCCTTTGTTACTTGAAATCATAATAAATGCTGCTCAACTCCAGCCTGCTGAGATTTGGCTTTAATTACTCTTTAATTACTGTAGGAATAGCAGAGGAGTGTTAAGGTGCCAAAGCAGTTCCTGTATTTAAAGTGGGGAACCCTTAAGACCAATGGATCTAAAGGCCAGGTAGCTGGCAACTACCCAGTGAAAAATAATGGAAAATTTGTTACAGATGCTTGCTAATGGAGAATTACAGAACAGGAATGTGACTTTTTGGAATGAGACATTCAATTTTATAATAAAGTCTTGTTTGATACAGTAAATTCATAGCATCAAAGCATGACCTATTGATAAAAAGAGAATGTGAACCAATGTTGTATTGGTTCAGAGAATGCACTATGCAAAGTCCATAAAATATAGATGAAGTGGATTGAGAACTTTCAATGGAAAGAAGAAATAATTGTCTGCTTGGAATGCTCCATTTTGTTTGGTTTCTGCAGGGATCAGTTGTTAAATGAAAATTTGTTAACATTTCCAACCATGATTTTAAGAAAAAATGCAAAGCAGGTAAAACAGGTGACACAAGCATGAATAGGGTTGTAGCACAAGGAACAGGGTAGTCAAAGGGATGTGGATAGCTTGATAAGTATATTCAAACAAAATACATTTTCTTACAAGCAGGAGAAACATAATTAGGCACGAGCACATAGGAATAAAAGCCATCCTTCCAAAAGGACCCCTAAAAACTTGCCAAGTCACAGAGGATACACAAGATTACATGTGTTCTTATTGTGTTGTTCTGTTAAAAAAGGCATGGCTGAAAAGGGGCAGAGAGGAGGGATGGTCAAATCTTCAGCAAAAACAGCTAACAAGATTCCTGCTTGCCTAAATATCAGTGTGGGAAGTAGGAGTGAGTGAGCAGTATTTGATACCTCCTGGGTATGGTGCCACAATTACAGGCAAGCTGGAAAACTGGAGACAGCTCAGAAAAAAAAAAAAAAAGCGGGACCATGGTTTAAGGCTGTAAGAAAGCCTTAAAGAAACTAACAAGCTAAACTATCTAAAATAGGAAGACTGTATGGTGAATTGATTATGGTATAGAATACTGAGAAGAAAATACCACCTACTAATGACCTGTTTTAATTTGAGAGCGACTCAGGAGCAACCATGAGAAGTTGAAGCCAAACAACTCCAGTAGTCAGGTTCTTGCTTACTGAAAGAAATCATCATATGAGCAGAGGCTGAAAAAATGGGGAATGTTCAGCCTAGAGAGGAGAAGAGTCAGGGTGGATCTTATACCTATTTATGCTGCCAGATACAAATAAAAATTGTGAGGGGAGGTATTTAAACAAAAGAAAAATGGTTTTAGGGTGATAATGGCCAAACTTTATAACATTGGTTGTCTGCCTATGGCTTTGGAGACATTGAAAAGGTGATTAGACTAGGCTCTGGTAAACTTTCATTAGCTGTCTCTCTTTTGAGAAGGAGATTGGTGTAGACAATCTTCATATGTCCTGTCTGGTATCAAGCATGCTGTGATTCCACAACATTTTTTATTTTGAAGACACTCTGTGTTGCAGCTAAGGATGTTTCGGGCTCCCAAATGTCTCTCCTTTGGAGTTGCTCAGCAGGGTCTCAGCAAAGCTGCATGCAAAATGCAAAACCAGCTTGACAAGAAAGGGTTAGCAAGATTTTAAGATTTATTCCAAATTAAAGTAAACCTGAACTGATGGAACACTGGCATATTTGGGGACACAGATCAAGCTGCCTTATGCCATCAGGACCCAGGCTGGTTTTTTGCAGGAGCCAATTATGCCAGTGAGGATCAGGAATTCAGTGCTGCCTGACAAAGGCAATGTGACAGGCTGACGGCAGTGAGAAGTGGCAATGACCAGAATTGTCTCTCTGTCTCCTTTGTCACAGAGCCTTGAGACTTTGGTAGAAGGGGTTTCTGGTGCCAGAAAGTTGTGTGATGCATACTGAAGTGTTGGAATCGGCACTGTGACTGCATCATGCATGTGATGGTGGTGGGGACAGGGCTGTGATGAAGGAAGCACAGACTTGAGCACAGTGGCAAAAAGCCCTGCCCCGAGCCAAGTCCCCAACTCAGGCTTCTTTTCTCAGTACCTTGTTCATAATTGCAGCAATGAATAAACAGACCTGGCAGAGACTATCCCCAGGGGGTCTGGAAAAGGATCTGGTTGCCCCCATCACCCCCAGAGCAGCTGTTGGGAGAGGCTGAATGGAAGGGAGCTGTGTGCAAGCATGCCAGCCCTTTGCACATGCAGCCTCTGGCTGCAGGAACGCTGGCCAGGTGCCCAGCACTGTAAAGGGCAACATCTCAGCTAATGTGGGCACGAGGGATGGGGTGGATCTGGTGTCATCCCTAAAGGGGCATCAGGTGGCTCTGAAGAGGAGGGAAAAACGCTGTACTTCACTCCTCTCTGGGGTGGAATGAAGAGATAAGTCGGGTAAATACCGAGCTCACCACGCCATGTGAGTTCTGGCTGCTGGTCCAAGGAGTGTGAATCCAGGCCCTGGTGCCCTGATGCATGCAGTGTGCTGCATGCACAGGCTGGGAGCATGGATTCCATGGCTTGTGGTGGGATGTATGCTCTGTATTTCTGGATCCCCTTGTCCACCTCATTATGGATTCTGTTTCCACTTCTGCACTGTTCAGTCCACATGGCTCCTCAATAGTTACACTCAGCAGCAGCCCAGGGAATGTGGTGCTGATCATAGACTGCAGGATGTAGGGAAAGTCTGGGCCAGCACTGCAGGAAGGGTGATGGTTGAGCCTGGATCTGTTAACTGAACAGATAGTTTGATTGTAACTCTTCTCCAAGTTAGGAAGTGTTGTTAGGAAGAAGTGAGAGTGAAAGCTGTTTGCTAGACAGAAGTGTGAAAATTCAGACTGATTTGAAAATGATGACCCAAGTGGTGATAATGGCTAAGCAGTGCCCCAGATGAATCATCTCAAAATTAAAATACAGAATTCTAAAGACAGACTGTAGTCAAATTCTTTGGGCTAACATGGGTCAGCAGTGTCCCCAACATAGACACTGTGTTGTGATGCTGGCTGGACTCAGGGTAAAAGGCAGGGTAGGACCAAATTGCATAGTGGAGTCGATGTCATCTCCTCTTTCTACAGGAACGATAATGAAAGTCACTCTGTTGGAGGCTGGAGCAGACACTAAAGGTAGGGTAGAGACCCAGCCTTCAGAGATTTAGCAGTTAGGTTTCTGGAGTAATTTCTAGAAGCTTGCATAAACCTTGCCTTCTGCTTTGCCAACTCCAACATTATGTTACTTCCATCCCTTCCCACTTAAACTCCTTGAAGTATCATTACTGTGACTGAATCAGTTTCTTAAGAAGGGTGGTATTCCCCAGAATTCCCTGAAGAAGACCACATGCTGACCACTCTGTGTGACCCTTCCCACTCTGCACACAAGTGTCAGGTCTTGGGACTGCAAAAGGACTGAGCACCAGTTGCAAAAAAATGAGTGGGGGAAAGTATCTCAGGCCAGGGAATATGATAGGGCAGATGCAGGACTGCATGTTGTGTGAGCCTAACTCCTCCCACACTGTTTGTTCTCAAGTTTTGACTTTCACTTCAAAGAGAAAGCAGGCCAGAGCTTTGTTAAAAACCATAAAATATGGCCCTGTTCTGAGCAACTCTTCTGAACACAGAGGTAGGAAGAGAAAGTAGCTAGGGAATAAAAATGGTGAAATCTGTTACCTTTAATTCTTACTCATGTAGGGGCATGTTGGTGACAACTGCAACCCAGCTAATGTCTTCTGGAGCTGCCTGTAGCTGAGAAGCCATGAGAAATCATAAAATGCCATTGTCATGCCAAAGAGTTGCAGGATTGAAAGTGACTGGAGCACAAGATACCTGGTCCCTGACATGGAGTTTAATCTTTTAGCCTTTTTTTACATCTATCCTGCATCCCGGGTAGAGATGCAGAAACCAGATGGAAATATCTTAGACAGGAAGATCAAAGAAACTGCCTTGGTGTTTTTCACATCCCGTAGCTTGCACAGTACCTTGTTACCCACACTGTAATTTTAGTTGCCCTTGTGCTGTGCTGTGCTCTGCTGTGTTGCTGCTGACCACAATTAGAGAAGTGACCACTACTAAATCCCCTAATGGCTAGTATCAGCCAGCATCCTAGACTTTCCTACTTAGGGTGCAGCGAAGTCTGACAGCCAGGCACACCAGCCAATAATCTGGGCTTGCCCATATACAGGTCTGCCTGTTGCTGTGGTGCATTTGTTTTCTTTCCGCTGGGCTGACAGGCAGCTAGGCATGTTTATAACCCCTGTGCCTTGGCTCAGCTTTGTGCAAGAGAGGGAGGAACGGGGATTTGGCCTGGCCCAGGGTGGTGACAGAAGGCAGTCACGGCTGTCACACAAGACTAATTGCACTTGTAACCCTCTTTGCTGTTTACAAGCTGCCCCCCACCAAGGACTCGTGTCTGTGGCTGGCACCTGGGGCTCAGGGTAGACTCCAGCTTCCCTGGTAGCCACCTTCTGTGTGCTGACTCAAACTGCAACTTCCACCTGTACTTTGCTGACAGATTTCTTAGTGGAAAGCTGGAAAAATGATACATGACTGAACAGATTTATTTAAGTGAGGTGCTCAGGAGAAAATTTATCTTAAGTGGTAAGTACTAGTTTTTTTAAGTGTGTATCTGACATCTAGGTATACAGAATTGGCTTCAAGCAAAGCAGTCATGTTACCATGATTAGAGGTGGTGCAGATGTCCTCAAGCTGCTGCTTAAACAGTCGTGTGTCCTTGACCCCAGTGTTGCCCAGTGCCTGGCACAGCTGGTTGTCTTCCCTGCCACTGGCGGAGTAGGCAATGGCAGCAGAGCAAGGACAGAAATGTCCAGGCATTGGTTGACATCTGCTGAATCTGCTTTTTCCAAATTCAGGTAGAGAAAAAGTGGCAGCTTTCACATCCCCTTGTTCTGTCACTAACAGTTGTTGCAGCTGACATTTGCTTTGAGATATTATTTTATCTTCCTCTTCAGGACAGTAAATCTCACAGAGATTGCCAAATGCAGAGCTAACTCACAATTGTCTTCCCCAGGGGCATCCTGAACAGGCTTAACTCATGACAATTCCTTCAGCAGAGCTTCTCTCTGCTTTTCTCTGCACCCATTTCTGCAGTTGCTTCATGACTTTTGGCTGCTGAGCCCTCTTGGAAGAAACCAAAATACATTTAATTGTTCATACCTTTATGATTGATAAGTCCTTTGTTGCCTACAGGTCAATTCCCTGAGGTGTGAATTTGTTTACCTGTCCACAGCCCTGGAAGCAAGCAACATGAGCAAATGGTAGATGTCCATGCCTTTGAACTGGACAATACAGATTAAGTGCAGGAATTTTACAATACACCAGATTTACATGCTGGATCAAACTACAGACAGGCACACACTTGTCCTAGTCCAGGACTCAGCATTGTTGCACACAGCCATATGTATCATGGAGGCATGATGGGAATAGCTGTGCTGTCCTCAGAGGTACAGATTATCCCAGGTGAGTGATGAGAACTGCTCCATGGATATAAGGTTTTGGTAAAATTACAGTGCTCATGCTGCTATGGACTAACATCTCTTACAGTGAAAAAAAACCAAGAAGTTACCAGGGACCCTTTTCCTCCTTCAGCTCTGAGGAACTTTCAGGGATTTTCTCTCTGTGGTACAGTTTATTTTCTCTCCCTTTCTTGCATTTTTTTTTTCAGTCTTTCTCACTCTTTCAGCCCTGTTTCTGTATCACTTGCCCATCCACTTTTTCACTTTGCTGGAGATCATCCTGGTGCAAAAGAAATATCCCTTTATACTAACTGCTGGAAGATTTTATATTCCCAAGAAGCAGCACAGGGCACTCCCTGTGCAACTCAGTGGCTCCTGTCACTGATTTGGGAGAGGTGCCACTTGTTTGGATCAGTTCACCTCCTTGCACCACTGATCTGGGGACTGTAGCAAGAAGCAGCATGCACTTGTGTCCTCAGGTTCCCCTCTCTCACATCCATACTGCTCAGAGTACTTCAGAGAAGGCTGCAGTGCCTTTATCCCATCAGGACTGTTTATCTCTCAGCTGGAAATGTAAGAGGACACTTGCACAAAGAGCAGCTGCTGTTTGGGTACTGCTGGAAGTGGGGTAGGAGGGGACTTTAGCAGGCAAGTTGGGTGGCTTCTATTCCCAGCACCAGAGGAGGTGAGTGCAGAGAGAAGCTGGACCTCCTGGTGATTCCCTGCATGTCTTTGAAGGTATCCATGGCCAATCTCTGAGTTTACCGTTGCTGGGCTGCTCCAGGAACTGCTGAACTGATTGTGGTCTCTTCTGTACTGCTCCATAGTGGAAATCTGGGATGAACTGGGAGCCATGATAGGCAGCCATTCTGCCCTACCCCTGAGCAGCCTGCCGCCCTCCCACTGGTTCCTGGCTACACAAGGGCATGTCAGGAATTGGATAGGGCTGGCAGAGACCTGGCTGTAACAGGATGCCCCTGTCCTTTCCTTTCTTTCTGTGACAGGAGAGAGATGAGTTTATGGCATGTGGTGTGTGGGGGCTGCCAAGTGGCATTGGTGGAAGGAATGGTGGCACTTCAAGAGGGTATCTTGCCACCACCACCACAAATCAGTTTGGTTCAATGAGTGGAAACCTTGCTGACAAGCACTTTGGATACAAAGTAAAGTCTTGAGCTGCAACATGGATCACTCAGCAGGCTGGAAACAATATTTTTAATAATCCTGACTTCAGGTCTCATTAATCATTAGACATATCACTGTACTTCTGGAGTTAGGCAGAGAATTGCAAGTCCTGACCCTGACTTTTTATTTTCCTTTCCACGCATTCCCTTCTTACCTCATGTTAGGGAAAGTAAAGGCAATAAAGTCGGTATGGACTCAGGTCCTATTTCCTGTGTTTCCAGTTTTTGGCATGGCTACTCATTTTGCCAAGCTCTGATACAGATTTTGTTGTTGCTCTTTAGTGACTCTTGGGATTGCTCTCATCTTGCTAGCAAGTAGAGGATGGCTGGGTATCATCCTTAGGTTAGAATTATGCAGGGAAGAGTAACAGGTCAGAACCAATGCTCGGGTTGGATTAGGCTGGATTTTGCGTCCTTGTTTCAGAATTTCTCTGAAAATTCTAAATTTTCAGCTTCTTCTTAAGGTTTGATGAAAATAGCATGGGGCAACTGCAATTTTCCCACAGGTAATCCTAATTAGATGGTAAAGAAAAAGAAAGAGAAATTAGAAACTCTTTGGTAGAGGAGAGGAACCTTTCCTTACCAAGAGCAAAACCAGAGTATTTGCAAAGCCAACTCACTTTAAGTTGAATACTGTTCCACTATTTTTTTCCGGCTCTTCCCTTTATCCTGGAGTCTCATGGGATACAGGAAGAAATTTCCATCCAACAAACACAAAGCTGTTGCTTTGCAAATTTCCCTCATTAGCCTTCATTGTCTTTGTGATTTGAACATGTATTTACTTCAGAGATAAATCTGGTCACCATTCCATTGACATAATGTTCTTGCAATTATGAGGCAAGGGCTACTACCTGGCAGGCTGCAGACAAGGGAAGAGCTTATGTAGACACATACTGCTTAGATTAGAGGAGTAAATCTCACCCTTCTGTATAGCTTGTCAGGCAAGCACCAGCACACCTGTCACATCTGGGTAGTCACTAAAGCAAACAATTTCTTGCCTGTGTCATGGGGCTGAAAAGAAGCATTTAAAAACAGAAAATCAGGCAATAAATGTCATGAGACAGACTTCACAGCCTCAGAAAAGAATTTATTGGATTTTCTTCACACTCACACATTTTCTTTCCTTATAGTGCTGTCACAAGGCTAGTGATATTGGAGTAACTGAGAATAGTTTCTGAGAAAGGGGTTTACAGCCTTCTCAAACCTTCTCAATTTTCAGGCCTACAGTTTTGCCCCAAGATTTAGTTATGTTAGTATGCAGAGAGGATAAGGGTACATATTTACTGAAGGTGAGTAAATTGAACACCAGATAAGTTCAGCATTAGGAGCTGGTAAACTATGGTAGCATGTAAACTGGGGTCTATGTAAATGATTTCCTGCACACCCTTTCTGTATCCCTCTTCCCTGATGGAGCACAGCCTGGGTGTGCACTGTTACTGGTCACTCCAGTCCTGACTTCCACAGAAATCCTGGCACACAGAGCAGAAGCCAATAGGACCAGGTCTCTGATGTGGACAATCGGTACATGAGATCCACTGAATTACCCTCTGTGTGCTCGACATGACTTCTGCTATCTCATCTGTGGCACTACTTAACCCCTCCTAGGAGCTGGCCCGACTTCCTTTAATGACCTGGAGCAGAGACTACAGCTCAGATCTGGAAGAAAAGATTACACTCCTGCACTAACTACTGATGGCGTGTGGTCCTGACCCCGTTCTGCCTTATCTGCAGAGTAATTTCTTGGAGCAAGGTACAATCTACTTTTTGCATTACCTTAAAGGGACTGTTTCACTACAGGAATTCTCACTGCCACATCTCAATCCCTTGGATGCTCACACTGCTGCATTGCAGTAGCTGAAGCTTCCAGTGCTGGGAGCGTGCCAAGGATTCAAACACCCATGCCCACTATAACTCCTGCCTCAGGAATCCAGATTTGCCTGGGCCTTAGTAACATGACCTGTTTTCCACTAGCTCTAAAGGGCTCCCTCCAGAACTGAGTTTCATCTTCTCTCATGCTTAGTTTCAGCCAAGGAATGAAATTACTGCAACAACCTCTGAACTTTGTTGTACCTGTTAACTTCTGCATTTCTGCTCCAAAGCATTAATGTACACTGCTCAGTTTTGGAATAGGTACATCCTCTGTTCTCTGCTCTTCCTAAACAATCAGGAGCTGGAGGTTACATGCTTTCTATATTAGCAAAAGAGAAGAAATTGATGCAAACCTTCTTTGTCAAGGAAAGAAGGCAAGGCTGTGATGATCTGTCCACCCCCTGGGCACTCGCATGATCCCTGCATGAAATAGCTAGAGAGAGTGCTTGACCCAGACCCTGGGGAGTCAGAAATGGAGCTCCCATGGGATTTGTAACAGTAGTTTTTCTTAGGAAGTAGTAGTTTTTCTAGCTGAAAAGCAAGGCAGCATTGCTAGTGTTAAGAGAATGTACCATTGCAACCTTGTGTTGAAGTTACTCAGCTAAGGATGTTTCCTAAGTGGATTTTCAGTCATTTCAGTCACTCCTTCTTCCCCACTGCTCACTGTACATCACCTTCTGTCACCGTGCTCACTCCCAGTCACTAGCACTTGCACTCACTTAACTATTAGTGCTGCCCTTAAATCAAAGGCAGTGCTGGAAACTTGCCTTTCCCAGCCTTTGGCCTTCCTCCAATTACAGCGGATGCGTTAATGAGAAGACCTCATATCTAACTGTCTAGTCAAGGCACTTGCAAAATGCCAGCCAGCACAGTAGCTGGATGTGGAAAACAGAAACCAGCTAACGTCAGCTCAGAGCAAGACTCAAATTCAAAGAGCAGCAGAGGGCAGGGAAAATCCATGGTCACTGCGAGTAAGCACATCAAGACACGGTTTAAGGGTTCTTAGAGAAGTGTTATTTTCATTGGAAAACCCAGCTGAGGGTGGGGACCATCAGCTCCTGCCAGTGGGTTTTGGGTACACACACCTGGCAGCAGGCACCTGGGGAGTGAGTGGTGCACACGTGGGAGAATGGTCAGGAGATTGCAGAGCACTTCTCACTTGTGAGCTGGGTGATGAGAACAGTCAGTGAGTGATGAGTACCAGCAGCTGGTGGAGAATTTCACCACCAGACAGTTCAGTTTAGAGAGTGAGAACTCAGCAATTTTAATGTTGGGCAGTTTTTTAATGATACCCTGAGAACTAGGTGCCATAAGGCACATAAATCAAATCTTGAAACTGAGACAGTGTGAGACCCTGATGTCCTGAGATCAGAGCAGCTGAGGTGACACTAGATAGTTCCCTGTGTACATGGGCTCTGTTTGTGCCAGCAGGGAAACCACCCCCTCATGATCTGGAGTGAAAAGATAAATGACATTTTTTAGGAATCAGACTGGTTACTTATGAGTTTTAGAGAAGCAGACGATTTTGTTCACATGGTATAAAAAGGCACCATGCTGTATCAGAAATCACAAAATCTCTAAATACAAACCAGATTTTAAAATATTTGTTATACTTATTTTTCTTTTAAAAGCAAATAATTTCAAATTAAATGTGAATTCAAGGAAATATTTTCAAGACCATTCATTAATTATCCAACTAATCAAAATATTTAAAGAGGGAAAGCAATGCTGCTTCAGTGACATTTCTGTAAATTTTAATGAGTTAAACTTTTTTTGTTATTGAACTTGTACAAGATTGACCCAAATGTAAAAATTAGTTCTTTTCTCACAGAAATTAGGCTATGTACTCTTCCTGTAACTTTGGACTGTGTTCCAGGAGAAGAGCTACATCTAAAAGTCTTAGATGTACCTCTTTAAAAGTCTTAGACAGCTTCATAGTTTTGACAATTGCCTTGTGAGAATCAGTAACAATCTGCCAGTTCACCAGTGTTAGCCAGTTACTCTTTGCTCTTTACATCAGCTAGTTTTATGGATAGCACAAAGTTTGAAGAGCTTGTCTCAACATAGTTATACTTCCACATTAGACCAACGGTTTAATCCAATATCCTGTCTCTTAAAAAAATAGTTATAAGAACAGGGCAAGCGTATAGTCACAATTCCTCAAAGACACTTCCCAGCTTTCAGCAGATTTTGACTTAGGAGGAGTCTGCAGATAGGTGGAGACTTTAAGTGTAGCAGTCCTTAACAGATTTTTTTCTCCCCCATGGACTTCAGAATCACACTACACTTTGCAGTCCAAGGAAGGACATATATCATCCTTGGCAGCCCAGCTGATTCATGCAGAGGAGGAAGTTCCTCACTGCTACTCCCTCTCCAGCCACTGCATTGGAACACTTTGAAGATGACACTGAAGAAGTCATAATCTTTTCTTGTCAAAAACCACTATATCCCATTACGGACCTGACTTCAAACAGAAAAAGACATAGAATACACACCAAGTGCTTGAAATCCTGTGTTACTCAGCTGCTTGACTTTTCTGGGAGGGAGAGAGTGCTTCTGCTAATACCCCATCCCTCAGAGCTGATGTCTTTAGCAGTCCATGATAGCATTTTTCATATTGACATCCATTTTCCTAATTCTAATATATTTCTTTACATCCTTACTAAAGTTCCAAGTGCCCACCATTCCCTGTGGTCAAGTTATCTGATTGTGCTGATTTCCTTGAGGTTTCCCATCTTTCCTTTGCTCACTCTACTTTTGCTTGACCAGACCTTCTTGCTTGTACACTGCAGGAGAGCCACCCATGCCAAAGAGTAATGACTCCTTCAATGGCTGTCCAAAATTTTCTTTCCAGACTTCTGGCCACTGTTCTCTCCCAGAGCTCCTTGGCTTCAATGTACCCAAACAAAGAAAAAGCAGAGCAGGTTCAGTCACAGTGACCAGCATCAGTGACAAGTCAAGATCACCAGGCAAGTCCAGCTCGATAAAGCAAGACTGAGGCCAAGCCAGAAAGTTAAACCAGCATCAGTATCAAGGCACAGGCATAGCTAAGATATAGTTCAGAGAAGGAGCAAGGGCATGGACTGAGCCTAAATGCAGCTCTGGAGCAGGAGAGGGAGAGCTTCTCCCCAGCTTTCACCTCCAGCATTTTCCCATGTTCAGTGAGCACCTTGGCACAGAAAGCTGGCAAAGACCTGTTTCTGTCAGTGCCTGTGCTGCCGTGAGCCAGGAGCCTCACCACAACACAAGTACTGGTCCCAAATAGCTCAGGGAGGAATTTCACAAGAACACAATTCTAGTGCATGTACACCAGGCAGGTATCACAGAGCCCACATCTTACAGAGAATGTACTACAGCTTTACTCCATTGTCATTTGAGTTTAGCAAAGTGTCTCTCTTGTATCACAGAGATGAGTTGCTTATAAAGCAAACCCTGCTAGTCCGTTTAATTAGCCCTTTAACATAGTGAGAAATGTTCCCTGGCAGAGAGTTCCTGGGAAACCCTCCAAGATGTGACATGGAGAGGTACTTCTGTGCAGGGAGGATAAACAAGGCTAGTCTCCCAGACCCAAACCTCACAACTGAATCTTTGCTCCTCAGATGATGATGAGTCCATCCCCATGGCCTAGGTAACAGCAGTTTTTAATACTGTGAGGGACAATCCTGCCATACTGCCAGAGGAGAGAAGCTACCACGGTGGCCCCTTTTCTATGCAGACTCAGAATAAGGACATCCAGCCCAGGTAGGTTCTGGAGCCACTCAGATTAGATTAGGTAAGTAGGTATCCTAATATCCAAATATCTTGATATTAGAGGGAGAGCTAACAGACCTGCAGATTAGCAAGACCTGCTTGACTTGCTCCACTTAAGATCCTATCCATAAACTGGTCACATTAGATCATTGGGATGGGAACTGTTCACATTATAAGGCATCTTTCCCTATCCAGTATGCAGAAATGACCAAAAAGCAAGTTTTTCCCTCAACAGAGAGACTGCATTTGTATTAAGAAGTGTCTGTAGAGAAACATGGAAGTTGTTTCACAGGTCTGCTTAACCCTGTTCCTGAAAAAAATCCACTCAGACTGTGGTGCATCTCAAGTCAAAAGCTCAGCCCTGAGCCCTGGCCCCTGCAGCTGCTGCGGTCTGAGTGTGAACAGGAAGGAGTGAGAGGAGCCTGTGTGCTGTGCACTGTGCTCCTGGCAGCCTTGCCTTGTGCCCCTGCAAAGTGTGTCAGCAAAGGGGTGTGAGACCAGAGGAGGAAAGCCCAGGCTTGGGAATGCAACAGGAGAAACGAAGAGACAAGGCTGGAGGAATGCAGCTGGTAACAGGGGAACTAGAAGTAGCAGGACATACAGGCAGGGCCAGGTTAAGGGTCCTAGGAGGATGTAAAAACTTGTATCTAAGAGGACACATGGAACTTAGTCATGAAACTAGCTCAACTAACTGAGCTCTTGAGGCAAAGTTGTAGATTCATGTCTTGCTGATGACATCCGTGTGCCATCTCAGTGATGCAGGCAGAGACCTGCTGGCTTCCTCAGCTCACATTTAAAAAATCCAGATGCAGTCTGCTACGGCAGTGATGGGTGGATGTTGCCCTCCCGTGGTGAACCCTGCATTTTCCCAGGAGTCATGGAGCACTACATGAACAGTAGGGCATGTGGACCTCATTTCCAAACACACCAGGCCAGGCTTTTAGTTCCCACTGGTTACAAATGCACCATGATTAATTCGAACATCAGTGTTTGCCTCCCTCAATCTTGTCGTTATTCAGATGTTTCCTGTTTTGTTTGACCAGAGCCAGACAGCACACTAATTACCAATATGGATATTCCCACTGTTCTGTCAAAGCACAAATTTAATTACTCCTGCTGTGAAAGTGTACCAGTTTGAGCTGCAGTTGTTTCCTTAATTTGGTTTAATAGTTCCAGTTGCATATTGCATGCTGTGATGAAAGCCATTTGTCCTCCAGCTGCCTCTGTGCAGCATTGACAGTGCTAATGCCACACATCTGTTATGCTGAAGTACAAACCCCTGAAAAAATTAACAACTTCCATTTCTTACAATTTAATCAAAGTTCCATTACCAAGCTTCAGCCTTCCATACTAAGATCTAGTTGAACATAAACAGGTATTTATAAAATAAAATGTTTATTTCCTCAAGCCAGATCAGTAAAGCCATAATTTCAATTTTTGAAGTAATTTGTCCTGTGCTCCTATGGGCTTCTGTATGAAGCAGTAGTTTACAGTCAAAACCTGTAACTATGTGGGGCTTAGATGGCCAAGGGGGTTCAACCACTCCAGGGGACAGAATATGAAAAGCCAGTAAAATTGGAATAGCTGTTTTCTCACTTCCTCACTATCACATGCACGACTTCACTATGAGGTGAAAGGGGTATATTAGTATAAGTATACTGCTCCCTTTCTAATTCTAGCTACAGCTGTTTTCCTTTTGTATTAGCAAACAAAGTAAGAGATGGCTCTACATTGGCCCAGGTATTTATGGGTTTTTAGAGTTGCGCCTACACCCCTGAACAGATTCAGATTGCCAGAGCTTAGAAGCAGTAAGACTGATAAACTGTTGTTCACTGAACTGCATTTAACTGAAGCTAATTTGGGAAAAGGAAAAAGAGTAATGGTTTCACTACTACTAATTTCACCCACTACTAATTTTTTTATCAATTACAATAAAGCTTTGCATGATTTATCCTCAAACAGTTCTAGAAATAAAACCAGTCCTGTAATTAGTAAGCTTGTTGCTTCTACCCTTCTTCCTGTATCAACACTCACTGAAGGGTTTTGTTTGACTCGACTCAAGCAAGGTAGTCACACCAAAAACCAGTCAGAACTTGACCTGCTAGCAGTGGACAGTAAGGAGCTTCCTCTGCCCTATGTAACATAAGTTAAGCAGAGCTGGTATTCCAACACTTCCCTCACTTTTGAAATCTTTCAAAGAAGTTGTACATTAGTTCTGGTCTACCACTTGTTTCTTGCCGATAGTTTCATAGGCAGGGCACTTTATTAATTTTACTCCACCACTCTAAGATCATACTGGGGACCTTTTGAGTAAGTGCACTCAACTGTAGTACTATAGACAAAGTTCTGGGAAAAAACCTTACTCGGCTGAATGTGTATACACCTGGGAAAAAACTCTCCTTAACCCTCATAAACCAAAGAGGAAAAAAATGGAAGCAACTGGAAGTATGGAATACAGTTCTTTTAAATCTTCCGATTGAAACTTCATACTTAATATATTTAACATATGAGAATTACTGGAGGCTAAAATAATTAGTTAACATTTAATTAATTAAATTTAGCAAAAATAATTAATTACAGCAGAGTATGCTAGCTTCATCAAAGAGCGACAGACCTCTTAAAATGAGAATTTGTGGGTTTTCCCCATAAGGAACAATGGAAAATGACCTATTAAATTTTATTGCTGCATTATTTATATTTTTTCCCTACACATTCAAGAAGTATTTTTTGTGAATATTCACACCTGTCTTAAGAAAAGACGCAACAACACTTCTGAAACAAGTCTTGAAATCACCAGTGCTAAATTGTTTTATTTCCAACAACTAGCCATTACAGTATGTGAAACAAAAAGTGTCCAGAATAAATAGCTGAAGATGAAGCATCAGAATACTACCGTCTTCGCTACTGCTGTGGCCCCTTAATGTTTCCTGCTTTTCGACCTTCACTCCTCAGATTCTCCAGGCCTACGGATATCATCGATCTTCAGGATCATTCTAACAACCTGAGTCGCCAGAGAAATCTGCTGTTTCTTACCAATCAAGGTTTCTATGACATGCTGCTGCTTCATATCTGCCAAAAGGAAGGAGAAGAATTAGACACCCTCGTGAAATCTAAATGTAACACTTAACCTATAAGTGACAGTAATTAGTAATAGTGAACTCCACATGATTTCCAAGAACATTTTGAATTACTACTCTTGGTCACTGTGGTTTACAAACGTAATTTGCACAAACTAGAGTTTTACACCTGGGTTCTTACCAAAGATCCTAGGACATTAAGATACAACTCTTTTCCCAATTAGGTTGTGCTTTTCAAAAAGTAATGCAGAATGGTGAAAAGCAAAATTTCCATATACATATATTAAATGCACCCTAAAGGCTGAGCAAATGCTGAAGAAGTGAAAGGTCAAATGCCATCAAACAGGAACACCTGAACAAGGGTTATGAATGTACATATTACAGTTTATCACATTCTTTTCTGAAAAAAACAGCAGAGTAAGCAAGAAGGTGAAAAGTGTAGATCCAGTTGAAAATAAGGTTTTATACACTGGCTTCTTAGTCTTTGCATATTTGGTCCAGGTTTATATATGCAGACATGTTGGTATGAACATCATTGTCTACAAATATTCCCAGGCTTTTGTTTACTTCTTCACAAGCTGTTTCTCAAAACAACTGTTTTTAGGACTGCAGTGTAACCTGGATCACTAAAACTGCAGTATTTAAAGCACAGCCTGCTTGCCTCATTTTAAGAGCAGCCTTCTTTCCTGTACTACAACATCGGTCAACACCTTCAACTAACCTTGCCACCAAACAGAGGTTTTCAGACAATTATACATTTTCCTCCTGGTAGACATACATATACTCTCCAAGCACATTCCCACTTATTATGGCAAGGCACAAGAGTTAGAATAACTCAAGTGATGAACAGGTTTAAAAAAAACACAGTGAGCATTTTGAGCTTTTGAGAAAGAAAAGGTTTAATGCTCCTTCTCCACGTTGCAGTTCTTACCATTTGTTCCTTTCTGCAAACAGTCAATGCCCAGGGCAGGATTATTTTCTTTGACCTGCCTCGCTCGCACTTCAGTCATTGTCTGTATTGGATTCATACCACTGTTCTCTGCGAGGGCCATGGGAATTACCTCCAGGGCATCTGCAAAAGCTCTCACAGCATACTGTTCTAAAGATGGGCACTAGAGGAAAAGAAATTTAGATGTATAAGCTATTAAGCTCCATTTTAGTAAAAGCAGATTTTCATACTAGATATAAAATACATACATACAATAAACATTTTATCTGGAATACAGTAACTACACAAATACCTCTCAATGATAACTACTTGAAAATTAAAAAAAATTAAACTGCTCCTAGCACAGAAGGAAAAAAAGAACTGGTAATGACGTTTTAGAGACAGAAAGGATAACTTTTTACATTGGTTATCAGGGAACATCAGAAAGCACATGTTATGGAACTTTCTAGAAAATCTTTGAAGTTCTTCTGGAATCTCTTAAGGCAGGCTCAATCCTTCACACATTAAAGAGAATTTTAACTGTTCTGTTCTTACCTTATCTGCTGCCTCACTGACTGCCAAGGCACAAGATATCTCAGCTGCGCCACCGCCATACACAATGCGATTGTCCCGGACGAGATTCCGGATTACACACAAGGCATCGTGGAGAGAGCGCTTTGCTTCCTCAATGATCTGGAATTACAGAACAGCCCGTGTTTGACAATACACACATCTGAAGGCTCTGAAGATGTAGTTCCTAATACACACATGGAAACTGCAAATGAACTCTAAGATTTTTCATGGTTCCAATGCAGCTCTAGCACTATTGCTATGTTATACTACTTAAAAATAAAGCATGTTAGACATCTAGAAGAAGGAATAAAAATATGCACAAAACCATAGTGTTATGTGTTAAACCTGTAATTTCAAATAACAAAAACTTACATGAAAAGGTTTTCAATCCTGCATATTTACAAGACACAAACTTATTTACAAGACACTGAACTTTAAATGCCAACATTGTTGTCCGACTGCAGTTTCTGTCCACTTCTCACTTGAACAGAAGTAGATTTAACAAAAATGCTAACCTTTAAAGCAGTATTTCTGCTTTCTTAGAAGAAAATTTCAGACTAGAGTGTGCCCTTTTTTTCCAAAGGTTTTTCATTTAAAGTAGGACTTGACTGATAGTAAATATAATTTAACACTAACAGTACAACCAAAACCCAGTTTAAGTACATAAGCATTTAAAGTGGTCTCAATTCAGGGGCAGTGGGGGATATAGGGTGTGGAGATATACAGTTTGCAGTAGTTTGAGGTTTTTATTTGAAATTATTTTAACTGGACTAAATCAGAAGTGATACAACTAGGTCTACAATAAAATGTAATCTCTCAAAGATGTTATTGTGTCTTTACTCATAAAAGTGACCCTTTTAAAAGTGAGAAAAAAAATAGGAGCATCCACAGGTAAAATTATTTTTATATTTATGAACTATATGGCCTAATAGAGAGAAAACTGAAGTTTTTGTTTAAAAACATAGGATGTAAATCTAACAAGTTATTTCTGACATACAGTCCTGACTGCCTACAAGCCCCTTCCTATTTGCCCACCCTGTAAGGAAGATGCAGATGAAGTGGAGAAGTGTGCACTGATATGCTTTACAAAGAAACTACACACTCTGCAACTATGTATCAGAGCAGGCATCTCACCATTTTATTTCCTCCTCTAATGAAAATGGTCACAGCTCTGGAGTTCTGACACTGTTCGATGAGGAGCATTCTGTCCTTGGTTGTTCCAAAGGAGATCTCTCTGACAACGCCCGCAAAGCCCAGCTTCTCTGCCGTGAGCTCACAGAAGCGCGGCACGATGCGCCCTCCCGTCGCAATGGCGATTAACTGCAATGGAACAGCCATGAGTTATAGAAACAGGACTTTTCCATGGTGCTTTTCACAACACAAAACTAGTGGAAAAGCATCTGTCAAATGCCTACTCCAAAAGGTTATCTTCCAATCAGTCAGAAGTACTCCAGCCAATGTTTCGTTTCTGTGAGCAGCAGAAACTTTCCTAGACACCTCAAACTTTCATTAGGTAATATATATATTTGTTCCAATTATGAACCATAATCCCTTTAATGGTAAGTTCTTCTCACAAATCCCCAATGATTTTTCTCCAATACCTACTCATATACACAATTATGCACTGATACCCAGAAAGCCTGAACTTTTAGCTGGTACAGCCTATTACTTCATAAATGTTTTAACAACTGGTACAAAGCCCAGTTTTACTTACTTCTATTTCAGGTCCACCAACCCAACGAACAGCAGGCAGCTCATTCTGGAGCAGCAAGTGATTTGCCTCATCATCAAAACCCCACTGGCAAATGGCAAGGTTTGCACCAGTGTCTTTTATCTGAAAGCAACAAAAATCATCAAGCTTCTGATCAGAACAAAGAAATGAAAAACTCTCTTCATGGTTTTAATTCTCCCAATTTTCTCAAAAGACATTTCTCAAGAACGCTCTGGCACACACAGAGATCAATATACATTTTAAACCAAGCTGGTATTTCTTTCTTACATTAAAGTAACTTTGATTCATAGCATTACAACTGCTTATATGTTGCTTCCCACCAGGATTAGCATCTCATTTACAGGAATAAATCAATGCATTGTGCTGTTTTTGTCTAAAGCTATGAAAGACAAAGAAAACAGAAATAATCCTAAAGGCTACCTGTTTCACCATCTCTTCAAACTTCTCTTTTTCGTATTTCTGCAGTGCCTTGTAATCATCCACAGATGTGACATCAAGCTTATGTTTGGTTTTAGGCTTAGGTGGTTCAAATGGACATGTAAGGATTGCAATTTTAGCATCCTTTAGCTCCTGTGCAATTATTAAAACAAAAAAAAAAACAAAGACGATTTTTGACGTCATTAACATATTTTTCTTGTATTCGCAAAACATACAGATGTATCTTTATAAACAGCAAGTTGGGAGGAAATGTGAAGATCATTTAACTTATTCTAAAGTTAACTAACTATAACTAAACAATTCTGTCAATAGTCTCAATAAACCACTTAGAACAAATTCCATAGCTCCAAGACACTGTTTACGCCCTTAACAATCTGTACCAGTCATGCCTTTCTATGGTTTTTAATGTTTAAAAAACAAAAGAAAAATCCAATTAAACCATTCCTATCCACTGTGACCACTAAGAATACTACTCTTTGTAACAAATTTTTTACTATTACATGACTGATATTTTCCACTAGTCTTCCTTTTTACAGGATAAACATTGTTACCTGCTAGATAAATATGGTAGAAAAGAAGAAGTTTTTTTGAAGTACACTGCCCAAAACCATGAGCCAAATGTTTACCTACGCCAAACATAAAACAAGGACAGCTTCTGGAATGTTCCTAACAGGACAACATGGCAATTCATAAAGGTTAAGAATCTTGACACTGCGTTGCACTAAGCATATTAAACATATCACACACCAGGGATAATTATTTCTACGTAACACAGAACCCTACACCTTTTGTCACTTGGCACAGTATAGTAATTCCTCCCTTCCACAACAATTTCTCAATATTGTTGTAAATTCTATCTTGATTTCTTCCAATAAGAAAATTTTCATGCTCCTTGCCCCTTCCTCTATATATATAAAGGTGAAAAGCCAAGCCGAACCACAAGACTGTGTAAATACTTAATAAATGCTAGGGCAACATTTGAGGTAGGCTAGAAATTCTTATTTAAGCCATTACACACAAGGACATCACTTACTTTAGGCATCTGTGGATGACTGAAATCTTTATCCACAATCACTCCTTTAACCAACTGTGTATCCTCCAGTCTACCACCCACTTTGCCTTGCACTTTGATCAGCTCAAAATCAACATCTTTACGTTCCATGTCTGCTACTGTCAGTACAGCATTCACGGCAATCTCTGCCATTTGCCTGTGACAGCGGTTCACTCTAGGTTTGAAAAAAATAAAATCAAGTTGTACTCCATTTCTACAATTTGGAAGAAAAAGGTGATTCTATCAATCAATCTTAAACAGCAAGAAGTACCACTATAGCAACCAACTTCTGCACAATGTATTAAAAGAAGGGGTCCTGATTGTTTGTTCACAGAAATAAAGGTGCTGGCTATGGCAGTAAACAGAACAGACAATATGTTTGTGCGGGGAACCTCTGTCAATGGAGTCTCAACACAGATTTGGAACAAGTCAGGAGAAAGAGAAACCACTCATAAGACAACTCTGCAAAGGAAGCCCTTCCAATGTCTGAATTTATGAACTACACATAGAACCAACAAAGAAAAATGAACTTATAGAACCATCCTAAGTTAAATTTTTTTTTAGCTGAGAAAATCTTAAAAGATGACATTATTATTTTTAACAGATTTACATTACTTTTGGAACCCATGATGCAGAAACCTGGAACTAACAGGTTAGAATGAAATTGATACCGCAGCTGTTTAACTTCATTGAATTGACCCTTTGGAGACAAAGGATTCACAATTTCTTATTCTGAGACAGAAGTCCATTGAGGAATTAGCCAAAACAAGATATGGAACAAGAAGATATAGAACAAGATATAGAATAGTCTTCAGCAGCCCTCCAATAATACAAACAATTTAATAACCATCAAAACCACCAGGATTTCTCCTTTCCACACAGAAGGTTTTCAATGGAAGGGTAAATATTCATTCAATATTCAGTTTTTGTGACTTACACTTTGGAGCCCAGAGTAGTCTTTGCTGTCTGGATCAGAGGCTCAATGTTCTGTGGATCAACTGGGAAGCTGTCACTGATTTTGTCTAGATGCTCAATAGCAATGCGTGCTGCCTGCTCATAACCATCTGCTATTCTGATGGGGTGAATGCCTCGGTCTAGCAACTGCTCAGCCTGCTCCAGTAACGCCCCAGCCAGAACTATTTAAAAAAAAAAAAAGAAAAAAAAAAAAAAGAAAAAAAAAAGGAAGTTTTACTCTTAATTTTCAGCACATTATCATAATATTAAAAAGCATGCTTTCTGATTTTTCTCCAATATTTTAAGAGTTCAAGGTTTCCTAAATAACAAAAAACCATTAAAAACCACTACTTGCTTTGCTTTGTAAGAAAACCACATTATTTCAAGAACAAAATGAATTACAGGCATCAAGGCAGAACAAGGAGATTACAGAAGAAAATTATGCAGAAAAATTTTGAAAGTAACAAGGGGGCTCTCAGCACTACCTTAAAATGTAACCAAACTTTGAAAAGACACAAAAGACTTCCTCCTGATTAGAAGACTTCTAACACAAGAACTGACAGGAATGAATAAATAACAATAAATACTCCAAAGAAGTGCTACAGAAAAGCTACTGTTATTTCTCACAAATTTTTTAATAGCTGAAGCAGCTTGAGTTTAAATATGAAAAAGGAAGCTAAATTTAAAATACTTTCTTACCAACAACTCCAGTAGTCCCATCCCCAATCTCATCATCTTGAGATTTAGCCAGCTCCACCATAAGTTTGGCTATCTGGTGATCCACATCCATCATATTCAGGATGGTAGCACCATCATTTGTCACAGTCACCTCACCATCCTTGTCCACCATCATTTTATCCAAGCCTAAAAAACATATGTTCAAAGGATGAAGAAAAGTATTGAAAATGCCTCCCAAAAATTACTAAGAGACAATCACTAGAAGCTCTTGTTACCATTGGGCCCAAGGGATGTTCTCAGAGTACTTGCTACGGCCTTTGCTGCCATTATGTGAGACTGTAAAACAAAGAATAATAAAGACAGAAGTTAAATCATTATCATGCACTCCAAAGTCACAATATTAAGCTAAGGAAAACACAGGGAGTAGTGCAAATGCTGTAATTTAACTGACAACAACTACGATTAAAAAAGAATTAGTATATGTGTATTGATTTTATGACAGAAACATTTCCTATGCCTTTTCTTGTATTGCTTGTCTCTTCTAAAGCCTGCAAAGGCAGAGCAGCCAAATGACAGCCTCAACGCTCAAAGCAGGAAACAACAGAAACCAGCAACGCTAAAAGAGAAGGCAGTGCAATTTTACCCATCACAGAATTATCACAGGATAGTTTGGCTTGGACCTTCAAGATCATCCAGGTCCCACTCCCTGTCAGGGGCAGGAACACTTTTCACTAGACCAGGTTGCCCCATTCAACCTCTTCCTGAACACTGCCAGGAATGGGGCGCCCCCAACCTCTGTTCGAGTGTCCGCTCCTTTCTTCCATCGAGATCTGTACCAGATCTTTACCACCCACACTCAGGCCCGGCCTTCCTTCGGCAGCCCAGCTTCAGGCGGCGGTTTGAGTGAGGAGGCAGTGGGGAGCTGGGCAGGAGCCACGGGGAGGGGCGCGCTGCACCCACGGGGGTGACGGCCCCAAAGCCCCGCAGCTCCGGGGCAGATCCACGGCACGGTGACCCCATGGACGCCGTGCCGCGGATTCCCAGCCCTGAGGCGATGCCTTCTCTCTTCCTCCATCTCTCCTCCGCTCACGGGCCTAGTGCAGGCTCCATCCGCCCTGCGCCTCGGGCGGGGCTGGCGCTGAGCGCGGCAGCGCCTCGCCCCACGGGCTCCATCCTCCCGCCCCTCGAGGCAGCATGGCACGGCANGCGCCGGCGCACACCGCCCCGCGCCTGCGCAGCCGCTACACCCGCGCCCTATTTCGCGGGTGGGAGCTTTGTGGCGCCTCCAGCGGAGCCTTCTGGAAGCCGCCCGGCGCCGGGGGGCGGGGAGGGAGAGAAGGAGGGAGGATGTACTGAAGGGGGCGGAATACGGGCGCCGGGAGAGGCGGCAGAGGGCTGTGCCGGATGACGTGAGGGCGGAGGAGGGACGAGAGACACGCGGTGGAAAAGTGTGCACGGCACTTCTCTCCGGAGAGGTTTCGGTCCCCCACTCCTTCCTAGTGAAGTGGTACTGCCCTTCCCTATAAATGTTGCAGGCCGAGCATAGGCCTGGGTTGCGCCTTGGCGAGTTGGGGTGTGTGGCGGCGATTCCCGCTGTGTCTTAGGGGAAATTCCCTTCGCAAAGAAGGAGCAGTAACTCCTGGACGTGTCCCTGTGGTGGGCTCCTGGGCGGCCCGTGGCGGGGAGGTCCCTGCCTACGCCGCCCTTGAGCTGTTCCGGGGCGCGCTGCCGGGGGTTTCAATGGGAACCGCATTCCTGCCCCCTCGTGCCTCAGCTTTTCAGCAGCTGTAGCATTTCCCTGGGATCGGCTGAAGTGGTATACAGTGGGGTTTTTTTCTCTCTCTAACGTCCTAGCTCTTTGCTACAAGATCCTGATTTGTCTCAAGTGAGCGAAAACACTCTCTGTCCGTCCCCGGGCGCGAGGTCCCGGGCGCTGGCGAAGGAGATCCCGCAGGAGGAGGGCGAGGGCGGCTCCCGGAGGAGCAGCTGGGGGCTGCTGGTCACGGCTGGTGTGGGGGGCACCTTGGTGGCCCTCTATGCGGTGGCCACTCCCTTCGTGACCCCGGCCCTGCGGAAGGTGTGCCTGCCCTTCGTTCCTGCCACCGCCGCGCAGATCCAGAATGTGCTGAAAATGTTGGAGAACAGAAGCGGCTCCCTAGTTGACATTGGTAGCGGGGATGGCCGCATTGTAAGTTATGGATTCCTTTTAGATCACCTCTTTAAAAAGTGCCAAAATGCTGGGGCTGCGTTTCCTCACACTTTAAGATGTCTCGTCTTTGTCTTTGGTTGTGTCTGAGTCTTATGAAAACGATCGAAGCTGAGAAAGGTTTACATTCAGTTTTGATGAGGCATAAATACTTTTTGCTGCAGTCTTACCGGTAGCTTGACCAAGGTAGTGGACAAGATGTCATTGTGGTGACTGGAGGGAGTCGCAGTGCATTCCCTTGAAAAGATGCAGAGTCTTGGTACTACTGATTGACAATGAGTTTTGATTCCACAAAGGTGTGTAGCTGCAGAGAGTCTGTGAGATGCTAATGTATAAAGGTGATAGAAGTGCAAAAAGAAACGAGCATTAAGCGATGGATTATAAAAATAAAAATCCTGATGTAGTTAGAACTGTAGTCTTCACCCATCTGTGCAGTGCAGACTTCCCCACTTCCAAATCCATGTGGTGAAACTAGGATAACCACTAAGAGAAATTGTGAGAATCATGAAGAAAAAGTGATACTCTGTTTCCAGGGTGTTGCTTGAGCCCAAATTTGTGAAACATGATGAGGATGTAGTGGAGAAGGGTGTGGTATGGTTTTCCTTTTGCTTCTGTGATGTTTTGTGTGCTTTTTCATAACTATCTGCCTCAAGTCAGATTTAGCAACATGGTGGTGGTTTTTGATGGAAACACACAAGTTTCTGGAATGCTGCCTGTGTCCATGTTTTATGAGAATGAGTCAACTATTTGTCCATGTAAGAAAAAAAAAATTGATTTGGAACCCCAAATCTGTGAAGATTGCTTGAATTGTGCCTAGGTAGGAAAAAGACCAAAAAACTTAGTCATGAGATAACTGCAGTTTCTGATGCCCTCTCTGTTCATCCAGCTGGCTGCTGACTCTCATCAGAGGTATCTAATTTCAATAGGTACTGTGTCATTAATTCTGATATATTATATAGATGCCTGAATGGAGACTGAAGACTATTTGGAAAGCCAGGTACCTAAAATTGAATGCTAGATGCTTTCTTGATGCATCTGCCCTGAAAAGAGTCTGTTCAGATGCTTTTAATTATTTAGCACTTACTCAGGTGTATAAATATGAAGATACTTACCACATTTCCAAGTGTGGTTAAAATGTCAGAATCTTTTGGTGAATTTGCAAATGCTCTGTGTGTGATGGAAGAGGTATTATTTTAACAGTGTGAAATATACAGTCCAGGTAAGGCTGTTGGAGAAGTTCTGTTAAGAAATGTGTACTTCCTGATTTCACCTTACTTGTTTTGTAATTGATGGTTCATCAGGCAATTCCTGGTTAGAAGTTGGGAGTAACCTTTTAAATTTTGTCTTAAACCTTTATTCTAGAAATCAGCGCGTTTTTTAATTTTTTGAAAACATAGATCAACAGATTACTTTCAGACTCTTTCTATTGATTTGTCATTTTGGCTCTGATTCAGGGGCTGCTCAAGTACCTACCCCTCACTGCTTTTCAAATAAGTGGTTTAATTTTGAGCATTTTTGCTTGTGAGTTTCATTGTTCTCTCTGTGATCAATGTTACTCTTTGATTCCAAGACAGTTCCATGAATGTGTTAAATTAAACTTTTATGTAAATCATAGATGTACTGCAAGCTCACAGCTCTGCCCTGTGAATGTTTATTTTCATTTTGGGTTTTTGTTTGCTATAGCGTTATAATCTGTTGGGCATTAAAACCAGGGTGACGTAGAAAAGTGCTTTCCTTTGGTTTATATTTTAAATGAATCTGTGTGCTCCTTTTTAGATGAATAGACTTTTATATTTCTAAGTGAGTATTTATTTTCTTCCTTGTAGGTGATAGCAGCTGCAAAAAAGGGATTCCAGGCTGTTGGCTATGAATTGAATCCCTGGTTAGTCTGGTACTCCAGATACCGTGCTTGGAGAGATGGGGTACATCAGAACACCAAATTTTATATTTCAGACTTATGGAAGGTAGGTAATGAATTTTGTGAGAATGAATCTGGGATGACTGAGGGATTTTCTAAGTTTGGAAATACTTTACTGAAAGAGCTGAAATGCTGTCTGAACCACAAGGGCTTTGAACAAAGTACTTGTGCTGTTCTGCTGCTTTTGTGCTTTATTCAAGTGTTTCCTTTATCAGTTGAGGCTCCTCGAGCAAGCCTGGGCTGGCTTGAATTGATGAATTATGTGGGAGGGGTTTTTTTTGCTGTGGTGTTTGTGTTCAGAGAGGAGCATAGGAGAACTTCATGTCACTGAGTGGAAGAACTCAGTCACTAGAATGCCTAGAAAGTTTATATAGCTAGCTAACATTTAACAAAAGAAGGGGCAAACTTAAAGCATACATGATTTTATCATAAACAGGAGCTGTGAAAATAACCTTTTATTTATTAGTAAAATCATGTAGCTATTTTCTGAAGTAATGCTTTCTGTGCTTGTAGAATTGCTATTCCATATTCTTGGCCAGACAGTAGAAGTTTTCTGCTGTTCAGCAGTATAAAGTTTTCTTTATGTGGAATTTTTTGTGATGAAAAGTTGGTAAGGGATCTCTTTACATATTTTTGGTCTAAATCCTTGTTGAAAGAAGTCCAGCTAGAGGGATTAGGAGAAAAGAATAGTGAGAATTTATCTAGCTATAAATGCCATTTTCAATAAAATTTGTTCTCAAATTTTATTTTAGGTTTCTTTTTCCCATTATAGAAATGTTGTTGTTTTTGGAGTACCTCAAATGGTAAGCTTACTATTTATTTTTAATTTTTATTATATTATTGTATTTTATTTATTATACTGTTTAATTATTTGCTACAATGTTTAATTATTTTAATGCCAAGGCGTTCAGTGTTGATACATTAATCTGCAAAATGAATCAACCTGCAGACAGTCAAAGGTAGTCAGTAATAATCCCAGAATCATAGAATATTAAGGGTTGGGAGGGATCTTAAACACCATCAAGTCCCAACCTCCCTGTGTGAGGGACACCTCTCACTAGACCAGGTTGCTCAAGGCCTTCTCAAGGCCTTACCCAGCCTGCCTTTGAACACTGCCAGCTTTGGGGCATCCAGAACCTCACTGGGCAGCCTGTTCCAGTGTCTCACCACCCTCACAGTGAAGAATTTCTTCCTAATGTCTAGCCTAAATTTCCCCTTTCAGTTTTTATCCATTCTTCCTTGTCCTAAGTCTACAGTTCCTGATGAAGAGAACCTCTCTAGCTTCCCTGTAGGCTCCTTACTGGTATTGGAAGGTTGCTATGAGGTCTCCATACAACCTTTTCTTCTCTAGTTCCAACCCCCCTGCTATGAGCAGGGACACTTTTGACTAGACCAGGCTCCTTAGAGCTCCATCCAACCTGGTTTGAACAATTCCATGGCTGGGGCATCCACAACTTCTCTGTTCCATTGCCTCACCACCCTCATGTAAAGAATTTCTTCCCAATACCCGATCTAAACCTGCTCTCTTTCAGTTTGAAGCCCTTCCCCCTTGTCCTGTCACTGCATGTGCTTGTAGAGAGAAGGTCCCTCTCCAACTTGCGGGCTCCCTTCAGGTACTGGGAGGCTGCAGATGGGTCCTCCTGAAGCCTTCTCTTTTCCAGGCTGAACAAACCCAATTCTGCCAGCCTGTGCTTCTGTCTTGCTTGTTCCTCTGCTAAGGCAGGTGTGAGATGGAAGTGAGTGAAGAGCTTTATGTGATGCCATGCCATACAGCATACATTGGAAACATTTCTGCAGCAGTAGCATTATAAACCTTCCTATTCTGTACCATTTTGTTTGCTTGTTTGTTTTTTCAACGGCACCAGAAGTAAATCTCTACTTCAGGTTCCAGTTGTAACCCATATTGGAAACTGAAGTGGGTATGGGTGGGGTGTTACTGAGCACTGTGATGTTCCTCGTGCTGCCAGCCCTGGGTGTTAGCCTGAGTTCCGGCAGGGGGCACTGGAAACGTTTCGATTTTCGGTCAAGAATTCTGCCGTTGCACCGAGGGGAAAAGTGCTGGTGAGAAAAGCTGGCTCAGTAAACTGGGAACAAACGAATGCCCTGGGAAAATGTGAGTAAACCCAGCAGATATACTGGGTTTATCTGCTTAAATAACTTTTAAATGTAATAAAGCGGGATGCATTAGTAACAGCTGTGATAGAAAGGGTAGCCATAGGGCTCAGAATAACTTTTGTAAATACTAGGTTAAATTCTTTCAGCAAAAGTACTTTCATAAATGCAACAGATGCAAACATATGAACCTCTGTTTCCTGAGTATTTGTTTGCTTATGATCCCCTTTAAATTTACTTTGGTAGTTGCTTATGCTCAGCCTCCTGAATGACTAAATTAATTTCCTAGAAACCTTAATACATTTCTTCTTTTTGACTGAGGAACAATAGATCTCTTTAGCTTTTTTAATAACGCTGGCCTGATTTGATGCTTTCGCACAGTGCTTTTATTTCATATCCAAGGCTAGCTTTAAAAACTTGAATTTATTGATCTTCAGGGAAGACTAAGACCTCTCTTGTTCTTGCAGGCATCTGGGGGGAAGGTGTGTTTGTTTCCGAGTTATTGCAGAGAGAGACTTACTTGTTCAGGGTAGAATGATGGAATTCTTGCCAGGTGTTCATGTTTGCAGCTCCTGTGTATTTTAACTGATTACATACTGTACAAATAGTTTACTAAACTATGTATCTATGTTGACACACCAAAAAAATTCCCCTTAACCCTGGCTTCACATAAAATACAGTATGATTGTAACAACTAATGTAACTGATATATTCAGCTTAAAAACTAGTTTGACTGGTTCAAGGATATAATTATTTTTGGCTAGACTTGGCTGAACTGTTAATGATGTTTTCTAATTTGTGCTAATATGGACATTCAGTGTCATTAATTTTCATAATTACTCCTAGAAAATTAGTCTACATCTATATTTATATTTTTTGTAACAAAAATTTTTCTGGTGTCTCAACTCAGTTATCTTTTAGATAACAAAGTGGCCTTATTTTTCTAGTTTGTTTAAGGTGCTACTAGGCTTATTTTTATGGGTGATTAGGGCAGGAAAAGTGTTTAAAAGCATTTGCAGTGTGGATTAAATCAAATCCCTAAAATATTTGGAGGTAACTTTTTTTATATTAGATATATGACTGTAATTTTCCTAAAATATTCCATTGTTAGCTTAAATGTAGCTATAATAGGATATTACATCAAAGGCACACCCTGCATGTATGTGATAGTGGAAGCTCTTTGCAGCCTTTGGAAATACTTTTTCTTTAGTCAATCTTACTTTCTAATAATGTTCTTTTGGGTTTTGTTTCTTTTATCTTTTTTGTGAAATTTTATGTATTTTTGCCTTCGTGACTTAAATTCAGCTGTTTTTAAATAACTACTGCCCTTTTAATTTTTTTAATATTTAAACGTTACATCATGATAACCAAAGTAAATAGTGTTCTACATATAACAGAAGTAGCCTGTAGAGTTTGCCTTTGAAATTACTTATTCAGATAGGTACAATATGTAAGAATAAAAGGAACTCCAAATGGAGGTGCACTGCTGATCTGCTTAAACACACCGTCAAACTTTTCCAAAGGACAAAAAGTGGCAAAATCTGTTCTGCTTCTTTTTTCCCTAGGACATAATCGTTATCTGTGATGGAAAGGAAATTTATTTTAAGTCCACATGTGTTAATTTATTTCTCACTTAATCCATGGCCGAATTTGCAAAGCACTTACTATAAAAAGAACATCTGACTGGTCAGGGTGTTGCTCTGTTCTAGAAAAGTAGGGATATTTGCCCTCCTTCGTATCTTCAGTTTTTGTGAATGGAGGAAAGCTGAACTGTAGGTGTTCATCCAAGGAGAGTTGCATAGTGGTATATGACACGGTTCCCCTCAGCATCCTGCTTTCCAAATTGAGGAGAGACAGATTTGGTGGATGGCCTGTTCAGTGGATAAAACTTATCTGGATAGCTGCATTCAGGGGATAATGGTCAATGTCTCAATGTTCAGATGGAGATCAGTTACAATTGGTGTCCTTCAGGTATTAGGAGCAGTCCTGCTTAATATCTTCATAATTGGCATAAAACAGTGGGATTGAGTGCACTCTCAGAAAAATTTGTGGATGACACCAAGCTGAGTGGTGCAGTTGACATGCCTGAAGGACAGGATGCCATCCAGAGGGTCCTGGACAAGAAGTGTGCCCATGGGAATATTATGAGGTTCAACAAGACGAATTGCAAGGTGCTGCACCTGGATCAGGGTAATCCCAACACAGGCTGGGAGATGAACAGATCCAGAGCAGCCCTGCCCAGAAGGACTTGGGGGTGCTGGAGAGGCTGGACATGATCCACAGCCCAAAAACCAAACATGTCCTGGGCTGCATCCAAAGCAGTGTGGGCAGCAGGTGAGGGAGGAGATTCTGCCTCTCTGCTCTGCTCTGGTGGGACCCCACTTGAAGTGCTGCATCCAGCTCTGGGAGCCCCAGCACAAGACAGATGTGGACCTGTTGGAGTAGGTTCAGAGGAGCTCCTTTCCTATAAAGACAGGCTGAGAGAATTGGGGATATTCAGCCTGGAGAAGACTTGACTCTGGGGAGACCTTTTTGTGGCCTTTTAGTACTTAATGGGGCTTGTAAACAAGATAGGAACAGAGTTTTTAGTAGGGCCTGTAGGGACAGGACAAGGGGTAATAGTTTTAAACTAAAAGAGGGCAGATTCATATTAGATATAAGTTAGAAAAAATTTGTGAATAGGATGGTGGAACACTGGAACAGGTTGCCCAGAGAGGCAGATGGGGGACTGGATGGGGCTCTGATCAACCTGAGCAACCTGATCTAGTTCTTCAACTAGATTACCTTCAAAAATCCCTTACAATCCAAACCATTCCATGGTTCTACATTCTGTTTCATGGAATGTTGCTGAAGGGATTCACATGCACATGTTAATGGGATGTGGATTTGACTAAGCTCAATTTCAATATTATTTAATGTAACAGTATTTTACCATAGGGTGACAGCAGGATGTTTGCTTTGGGTTGTTGTCTGTGTGTTGTTTTCAGTGTCCCAGGATCGGTCTCGGGGTTAGACTGTAAATTTTGAGCAGTGATGGCCTTCGAGTATCACACAATAGCTCATGAGCCTTGGGATGTCATAAATAGCATAAATTCAGGGGTATGAACTTTCATTCCCTCAGAGAAGAATCCTACTGAAGAGAATTGTGAATTGGAACATGCAAAGTCCTTTCCCTGCAGTTTTAGTTGTTGTTTTCTTTTTTTGTTTGTTTGTTTTTGTTTCCCTTTTTTTTTTAATTTAAGGGATAATTTATTGGTTTTGATTTAATTGTTAGATCTTAAAGTTACAATTTCCTTGATCCTTGACCAACTGGGGCACAATAACCATTTTCTAGTTTTCTTTGTCAAGGCATCAAAGCTAAAATATATATCATGAATACTTTCCTAAGATTTTTCAAAAGAAATTACTCAAATCTTGGATTTCTCTTGAGCACTTGAATTCAATTCTAAAGAGAATGATCCTAGGTTTTACTGTTTCTGAGACATTTTTCTTATATTTTGACAGATGCCACAGCTGGAGAAGAAGCTGGAAAAAGAACTTGAATGTAATGCCAGAATCATTGCCTGTCGCTTTCCTTTCCCTTGCTGGATTCCAGATCATACTACTGGAGAGGGAATAGACACTGTGTGGGCCTATGATTTGAAACATTCTAGAGGATGTGAAACAAAAAGCTTGGAAATTACACCAGAGACAGAATCTTAAACATCTAATTTGGTTTTTTACAGAAATTTTTAGCTTTGACTGGACCTGTTGAAGATAAGATTAATGTGGAGAGAGACCTAGCATATGAACATGTGTTTTCACTATAAGAACTAAAGTGCAATGGTTGTCTGAAAGCTCACAAAGGTTACTGAAAGGTGTAGTTAAATGGCTTAATATGGTGTCCTGGTTTAACACCATCTAGCAGTGAAATACTACACAGATGTTCACTCACCCCAGTCCCCAGACTCCCCTAGCAGGATGGGAAAGAAAACCGAAAAAAAAGGTGACCATAGATTGTGATAGGAATGGTTTAATAATTGAGATAAATTTACTACTAATAATAACAACAACAAGAGAGGAGTAAAACCCAAGAAAGGTGAGTGATGCACAATACCCTTGCTCACCACCCACTGATGGATGCCCACCCCATCCCAGAGCAGTGATTGGTCACTCCTTGCCATCTCTCCCTGGTTTATATACTGGACATGATGTTTTATGGTGTGGAATATCCCTTTGGCCTGTTCAGCTCAGCTGTCCTGGCCATGCTTCCTCCTGGCTTCTTGCACACTTTCTTGTTGGCAGAGCATCAGAAACTAAAAAGTCCTTGGCTTGGACTAAGCACTGCTCAGCATCAACTAAAACCATCAGTGTGTTATCAGCATTAGTCTTTTCTAAATCCAAACCACAGTGCCCTACCAGCTAATAGGAGGAAAATGAACTCCCAGCTGAAAGTAGAATATCTAGTTAGTTAAAATTACAAAAAAGTTTTTATAGAAGTGGAAAACTTCAGTATGGAAAAGGGGTTAGAACACCACTTACTACAGTTAAGGGGACTATATGTATCAGTTTAAATGCTCAAATTTTTGAACTTAATGTATACATCCTTTCTGACCCTACAGAGCATTTGGTATTGGTGTTGGAATGGTGTGCAAGTGGCTCCTCAAGTGAGCTATTGAGTATTTCCAAAATGTCTGAATTGTGTATGCCAAGTGCATAATGCTGCATACACCAAACTGGTCCAGATAGAGCATGATGATGACACTGATGTTTCACACTGCAGCCTTGAATGTACTTTTAAAAGTTGAGTAGGACAAAATGGGCAAATACAGCAAGTTGTTTTTTCATTAACACAAGTGCTGCCTCTGATTATATTAATGTATTTTTATTTAACTTGTGTTCTGTTTAACATCAGCTGGAAAATAAACTCCAAGATTATTTTTATTTTCTGCTCCCCTTCTCTTTTTTCCTCTTTCAGTAATGGAGGGGCAAAAGCAGAAATTATGGGTTGAGATAGCAGTTTACTGAAAGCACAAAGCAAGAATAAGACATGTCACAGTAACAACAGCAATATTAATAGCAAAAGGATACAAAAAGGTATTTTACTGACAAAAATGGGTGTTCACCCCTGGGGACAAGAATAATGGTGGATGCTTCCCATAGAGTTTATCTTTGTGGCTTCCTCAGACAAAGGCAGCATGGTGGCTGGGCAGGCAAAATAGAGCACCAGTGGAGCACCAGGGCTTTCCTTGGGAAACCATGCCCTCTACTGATGGCATACATGGTGTAGGATAACAGTCTGCTCGCAACACTAAGCTCTGACCCCTTTCTGCAACCAAGACAACTTGTTAAGTGGGCACAAAACTGTGGAAGGATGCTCTTACTAAGCTGTTATTGGTGTAGGCTGTTGCAGATGATCGTAATTTTTTCTAATCTTTCTGATTTGGGAAGGGTTTCAAAAGTAATTTACTTCTCTGTGAAGTGCCACCATTTCTGTGTGCTCAAACTTTGGATAAAGATACAGATGAGAGTTGCTCACTTGAATACTTGAAAGCTGTCTCTTATTCCAGAGCTAGTTGTTCTGGCTAGTTTGGCTAAATCCTATTAAACTTCATTTAATTTGTAGTGAGATGAGAAAGAAGGGTTTTCAATCACACTTGTTTTCCCTTTTATTTTTTCCATGACATCTGATGAGCTCTCTGAAACTCATGGTATTGCTGTGTGGCTTTTCCTTGTAAGTGAAGCAAGTTCTCTCTGTCCTTTTGCTGATACTGGTTTGCAGTGGGTTGCTGTCACTGCATTGATGTTTTCCTTTCCTGCCATAGTTACAACACCTTTCTGTTGTGTAATGGTCTGCTTGCTTGTTATTTTTTTCTGGTTCTCAGGTAAAGTTTTAGTGTTTTCACCCATTAGCGGTTAGTCAAAGTTCATAGTCAGCCTCCCCTGGCCCCAGTTAACATACAGCCTGTTTGTTAAGCAGTAACTATGGAAATTGTCAGATCTTTGCATATGTTACTCATAGAATGAAGCTAAAACGAGCTGGGCAATTGTCACCTGACTTCAAGGCAGTTATTACCACAACTAAAATTAGCTCAGTCCAAGAGAAGTGATGAGACCCTACAGTTTGAGGTAAAAGGTAAAAACAAAGTCTGACATTTTATCAAGTGCTGGGAAAGCAAGTTTGGCTGATCTGTAGAATCTGACTTGCGAAGTTGGGTGCTATTTGGGATGTGTAGTCTACAATGATGCCTATAACCATGCTTTTTGGTTTTGATGTAAGGGGACAGGAAGAAGTTAAAATATAAACCTACACTGAGGATTTGAAATGGAGTATGGTTTTGTCCTGAAAATGTCCACGAAGCAGGAGATGAAAGGGGCAAATGTGTCTGTAGTGTGCAAGGGAGAGGTGATTTCAGCCTTGCATGGCAAGGCACAACTGTGAACATGGAGACTGTGTGTACTGAAGAACACCAGCATCTGGTAAGCAGTCTGACAGCCTTTCACTGCAAGAATGCATAAAGCATCTTGTAAAACTGCACTAAATTCTTTCTATAGTGATTTAAATGTTACAATCATTACGTAGAGATAAAGTGACAGGGATAGAGTGGCTTGTCTAAAATGCTTGAATTTAATATCCCAAGGCCATAAAACTGGAACCACAGACAAATCTGAAATTATCTCTAATGAAAAGATACGAACAAAGGGGAAATTAGCTAATTAAGCAAAGTTCTTCCTTGAATGATCATAAAGGAAAAGAGGTTTCAAAATATTTTGATCCATTTGATTGTGTGTGACTCATCTGCAGTGCAGTGCTTTGACCTAGGTTTCTACAATCTGCTTTCACTAAATCTAGTTTGTAGGGAATGAAGCAGTTACTTACTTTGCTCCTGTATTTGACTATATATTTTTTATATTGCATTAACCTTTGCCTGTTAAAAGGTAAAAGTGAAGTTCTCATTTTTGCCTGTGATAAAGGTTTTGGGATGTGCACTTCCTAGTTACCACCTCTTGCTCCAGGAATACTTTTTGGGGAGGGCACAATAGAATAAATGATATGGTGACCTGAGCTTTAGGAGTACTAAGTGCTGTCCTCCAGGCAAGGAGAGATTTATGATTATTTTAAAGTAAAGCAGAGGGCTCTCTCTTGCTCTGGCTATTTACTTTTGGGGGCCTACACTGAATTAGGCAGTAGTCTGAAGGTTTGGGATTCTTTATCATATAAGGAAATGTGCTGTATTTCCTGTTTCCGTGGCTCAAGTGGGAGATGGAAAGCAAAGTGTTCTAATTTAGGCAGGAGGACTGGGAAATAATTTTGTTGACATATTTTCTTTTTCTGTCACTTGCTATGTTCATTTGACAGTTTTCAAGATTAAATACTTGACTATGACTTTAGTTATCACTGTATGGATTATTATGTTGATACACTTCCAATTGCTAAAGTAGTGTATTATGATTTTGTTGATATGATACTTCAGAATAAAAAATCGTTTCTTCTGAAAACCAGGAAAGAAAATTACCATAATCAAATTATAGTGTAGATCTGAAGCCAAAAGGAGGAAACATTCAAGCTACAGATACTGTTATATACTGTTAAATACCAAGGTAATTTAGATACACAGAAAAACCTATAGTTTATCTTTGTTTGTATCTTCTAGTGGAATCACTTGCCTTTTGGGAGCTGTGTTATTTTTTCCTTGCCCTGCCAGATTTTATTAAAAAAATGTGTTACATTACTGAATGACTAATGCTTTCTTGAAATACTGTAGGATTTAATTTGTTTGTAAATAGTAAAGGTCAAGGTCATACTTAAAAATGTTTTCTATATTCTTTACCACTGCCTTTTTTTTTTTTCTTTTTTTGTAGTGAGACACATTATGTCCATACAGGTTTTGTGATGCAAGATGAATTGAACAAATGCAGCATCTTAGTGCTGAAATTCTAATTTTGTAGTTTTCCATTTCCATTTTGCAGGAATGGACTTTGTAGAGAGAAGGAGGCGGGTATGGCTGCAAGACAGCTGTGTGATAGGCAGCTTGCTCAGTAAACTGCACAGTCACTACAGTCACACAGCAGTGTCAGCCAAACTTGACTAGATTTGTTTGGGAAATGTACACATATTTTGTGGGGTTTAGGCATTTCTGTATTACTCAGCATATTAAAGTTCTTGGTTTATCCTCTGGTCTGATTATGTGCTGCTACTTAATGTAGTGCTACTCCAAGGCAGTCCTCTGTCTCTGAGCTGCTGACTCCTGAGTTGTAGCCAGGTAAGAAGATACAGTTTCAAACTAAGCACCACACAAGCCAGTTGAGTGAATACAGTCTGTGGAAAAAGAGTTCCAAATTCCAAGCTTTGGGGAAGTCTTTCACCTTTTGTGAGGGACACAGCTCAGAAAGCAGCAGAGTTCTCCTGGTTCTCCTGAATTCTGTGGACTTTAACAACGGTCTGAGCTTTGCTTTTCTCATGTGTGTGTTCTTCAAGAAGTTTGACCACTGTAATACCATTTTAAGATCTGTAGGAGAAATAAGCTAAGGCATCATTTTGGTTGCCATTTATATTTGGAGCTAATGGAGGAAAGGAGAAGGGGCCCAAGGAGGGCAATAGATTTTGATGTGTTTCAAAAGCAGTTTTCAGAGTTGCATCATCTGTGTGTACTTCTCAGTGCATCAGAGAATCCATGCCATGACTGGGCTGTGATGAGCACTCACTCAGAAATGTGTTCATGTCTAATGCCATTGCTCTTGGATGAACACTAATTATTGATAGATTGCCTCATACTTCCACAGTTTCACTTTCTGCAGTTTACAATTACTGAAGCATTTATTCAAGAAAGGACGTGAGTCCTTCAAATTCATAGTTGAATTTTGGATTGTCCTGTGCAGGGCCAAGAGTTGGACTTCAATGATCCTTATGGGTCTCTTGCAGCTTAGAATATTCAATGATTCTGTTGAAGAGGGCAGCCTAACATCACATTTAATGCCAATAAATTTTGCTGTGAGTGAATTATTTTTCTTTTACATTTGCCAAGATTGCAGTTCTGTAGTTTTAAAGTATAGCTGCAACTTGCTTTTCAGAAACAATATACATTTCTTGATAGGACAGTGTGGCACCTCTGTTTAACTTAAAAATCACCCTTGAGCAAGATTACTGAAAATATTCTTTCTGCAGCTTTTTTCTTTCTGCATGATAATCTTTTGTTAATCTTTGTATGCTTTACTGAGGGACACATACATGGATAACTATAATTTTTTCCCCTTTCTTTTCCTGAATTCTCCCTCATACTTAAGTGTTTGCTTTGATTTTTCATATTGTCTTTTTACAATTTGACTGACTGCATAAATGAATTGGTCTTCAAATTTCCTTTACATTTTTTTCCTGTAAATTAGTTTCCTTTTTTTTTTTTTCCCTAGCCACTTTGCAGGAAAACTAAATATGTTAAGGAATGTTCTTTTTCTCTCTAACGTTTTAACATGCATTGAACTAACCTTGATTTATTTAGCAGTCTATGCTGACATAGCATGACTTTTGTTTCCAGTATATGAAAGAAAAACACATCCACACCAATGGTATTTAGTCTGAAAAATAGCCTTGGTCTACAATAACTCTGGCTATTTAGTAGTTTTAAGTACCTAATTTCACATTTTTATTATGTTTCATCACATAGCAAATGAATACAGGCCTTTTACTCCTTTGGTAGTTCTTTGGATTTGGATTATTTGTTCAGGTGTGACTTTTGCTGATTTCTTTTTCTTAGTATAATGTTGGTATTTCTATTAGAGGCTTTGGTTAAAATGTCAGATCAATGTTTTTTCTGCACGTTGGTGTGTGGAGCTGGAACAATCACTGTGATATACTCATATGAACTGCTGGCATTGGTAAAAATTATGTGAAACCTGCTTACCAGTAAATACACAGGGATATTTTTCAGCTTATTGTGTATGTTGTGGCTTTTAAAAGTAAAGGGAGTTCTTGAAGGGCATATAAAACTTGTGGCACAAAGAGGTCTTTGCAAGGTCAGAAGCAGTAAATTACCAGTTTTCAACCTGAGGTTTGTGGCTACCTTCTGAGGAATCCACAAAAATTAATTTAAAAAGTAGATCTGCTATCAGCAGGTTTCTATTTGCTACTTGTGGTTGTGTTCTTCCACTGGAAAATTTTAATGTATCTGAAATGATCATTTGAGAATCCCTGAACTAAAAATATGCATTTATATAAGATACTAGCTAAGTGGAAATGAGCTTATCAAAGTGAGGAAGCTTTTTTTTTTTTTTTT
>VWYP01014497.1:132924-159653 GCA_013400435.1 Pycnonotus jocosus
TTTTTTTTTCTTCTTTCTGTTGTTGCTTGCCTGGATTGTTGAGTTTTGAACCTCAGTGTATGAGCCTCTCTGTCTCTTCTGATGAGCTTGTAATTTCCTATTCTGCTGTATGAGATCAGCCTCATGGTTTTGCACATTCCCATTGCATTCTAATAATTCTGGCTTTTCAGATAATTATATTTTTTGGTTTAGGATCTGCTTAAACATTAAAATTACATCTTCAAAGCATGTGATCAACTGCCACTGAAGCCTGTCTAAAAAGCCAACAGAGCCTGTGAAACTCCTTAATGCTGTAATGTCAGCAAGCTGTCCATGACAAAGCTTTGGTTCAGAGGGGCAGAAAGGTGTGTCTCTCTTGCATATGCTCTCTTGATTCTTGACATTTTTTGAAAATGTAGGTGTGAGGAGAAGACACAAAAGGAGTTATCAAGAGGAGGATCAATGTGAACTCTGTGAGACAAAAATAAAGTGGTGACTGATACAGCAAAAATCTGAGCCTTTCTGTCCCTCCAGGCCTTAAGGTTTGATGCTGTCATTTTTTAAATTTTCCCTGAATTTTGTGTACCTCTTCTTGAAAGTATGCTTCTTTTTCTTTCTTTCCTATTCTTTTTTAAAGTTTTTCAGAGTATACACAAATCAAAGTAATTTATGTATCCAGTTGTGCCATCCTCTAAGTTGTGCACAGGAACCCTCATCATCTGTGTTCATGCATATTTTATTGCTGCTTCCTTCTTTTCAGTACACAGAAACCAGACTTAGACTCTGAATACCTTTATATCAATACATAAATAAGCTTTGTGGGTGTGATCAATACCAATTAAGTTTATTTGCAAGCACAGATCTCACACTGGAGCAATGCTAAAAAGAGTTTGAGCAGGAACGGGACAAATAGTGGTCATCATGGGAAAATACTGGCATTACTTAGAGACGGTGATGGTAGAGTCTTCTGCCATTGAGGTAGTTTTCATTTCAGTGGGCAGTCTGATGTGTCAAGCCAAGTCAGGGAATGAAAGGCTAGTAGCAAAACAGCACTGTGTGGAGTGCTTTAAAAGAAATTTATTTTTAAAACTGTCTTCAGAGGCTGTCTTCTGCCTTCATCTAAGTTGTTAAATACAGTTGTTGTTCTGATAAAGAGTATGTTGGTAGGAGAGTATTATTGGCTGAGCTAATATAGCTAGTGAGCGTCTTGAAGTGTTTATTCTGTAAATAAATAGATAAACAATTAAGATAATTTTTTACCCTTTCCTCCACCCCACAAATGAAAAAAACCCACAAAAAAAACAACAGCCCTTTAGAGTGAAAGCTTTGCCAAATTAAAATGGAAAGTACCTTTATCATCCTTAGAAATTAAATATAAGGAAACAGCTTTTAATATGAAAAAATGTTGTCAGCTTCAGCAGCTGGCTCTTATTTTCCAGAGAGCATTAAATATAAGGTAGGTCAGATCCAGAATGGCTTAAGAATTGGTTTATGCTACTTAGAAAAAGTTACTGCTTCTTGTGAGTCTCCTGGCCACACACTCTGAATCCAGTTGTTTGCTTATTCTAATAAAAACACTGATCAAATAACACTCTTCTCAAGATTATTTGTCTACTGCAGGAAAATTAAGTAGTCTAAGCACTTTCCATGCACAGGAAACCTGCATGCTGGATCTGCCATGAAGTTTTATATATAGCTTGTTTTCCTCATGCTTGTATGTACTTGAACATCATCAGATTATTGGAGTGGGAACATTTTTGCACTTGGGTCATACTTGCATATGTAAGGACAAATTAGGTTTTGAAGCATGCCTTTAATCTCTTACCGAATATATGATCAATAGTCATCTATTTTCTAGTATTGTTTTAGTCTAAATGGTAAAGTTTTAATTTTCACAGGCATAAAACCAGATGTTTCTTATAATTCATCTTTCTATTCTGTCATATGCCTGAGGAATCTATGTTGGCAATACAACAACACTTGAAATGTGTATTTCTATTTCTGTGCAAAATACCTGGGAGATGTTTTATTGTTCTTGAGTACCTTTATTACTGTGGAGAGACAGTGTTTCCATGCTGGTGTTGGATATGCAAGTTATTCAGTGTCTGAGCTTTTAAGTACCAGTGTTCTGAATGCTGCTGCTTTCTTTTTGGGGTGCTCCAAGCAGCACTGAACCCAGGATACCGGAGCTCAAGCTCCACAGCAGATAATCCAATAAACGTATTGAACTTTATAGTTACTGTTGTTAGGTCCTCCCTGATCACTTCACCCCATCCCTCCTCCCATCCCAAATAAACAGCCCCCCAGCCCAACCTCATCCACCAGAATGTGTTTATTTGCTGTTCACCTGCTGGTACAAATGATCACATTTCTTTCCAGCTTTATCTAAGCCATGGGCCTACTGAGACCTGCTGAGTTTATGTTTTGATGTAAGTAGGGCTCAGTTTTAGCTTCAGCTGCCTCTGTCAAGGGTCTGCCTAAAAATCCTTGAAGTCTTTGAAGGCACTGAAATGAGTGAGCTCAGGGTGCTAAAGATTTCCTGATGGAAAAAAGCACCAATGTTTTTCATAGACTTTTATAAAGACTGCTTTAGTGCTGCTGAATTTTCTCCCTCCCTTAGTTTAGGAACTCTGCTAAGCAAAGGAGAAATTCACTTACTTTACTCTCTGTCTAATAGTGGTAGAATATTGTTCTCTAATTTTACACTGCTGTTAATTCCTGGCTTAGTCTATTTATATAAAAACTTTCCTTCACTGGAGGGAAAGACCTTGGAATCCTTCCTCTTCAGCACAAACTTAAGAGCAAGGCTCTTGAAGTAAGGGACTTGCTTTTCTCTTTGAAAAAATCTCTCAGCAGCACAAAAATCCTGCACCAGTAGAGATTGGAAGGCTTTCTCTTTAGTTCCTGTTGCTGATATAGGTGCTTTTTGTCAGGACCACAGTTAGGAACATCTTGATTTTCCACCAAGACTTTGTATAATTACCTATGGCTCTAAGTTAGTCCAAGGGGTTGACACTGGGTCTTGGTATGGAGTCTTGGAGTAGCAGAATTTCATCTATTTGCCTTTTGGGGGAATGTTGAGAACCAATTTTTGTTCCTCACAGTAGCATAATTTCTTTTGTATGTTAGTAAGAATATCACAATGTGTTTGTATAATGAAAACATAAGAATAACCTAATACTAATACTCTGGGAACAGACTAAGCTAAATGCTACTGAATGGAGATTTCTAGGTTGGAGAAAGAAATTTCTAGGTTTCCCTTCAGTAAGTATATGTTAAGCCTATTAACTTTAGGGAATTTATTTGCATGTATTTAAAAGAAGTAAAAGTAGATGTAGAAGATAGCAGCTGGAATGCTAGTTATTTGTTTGCATTCAGCCCTGAAGTAAAATGCAATGTTTATACAGCAGTATTAATTTTCAAACTGCCACTGAATAATAAATCTGGAAACACTTTTTTTAGGATTGGCTCCTATTATCTTCACCCTTTACAACTGCAAAAACTGTAGCAAAGAGCTAATTTGTTCAAGACCACAAAACTAATTGGTGGCAATGCTGTGCTTAAAATGAAGCCTGCATGCCCGTGTGTGCAGCTGGAGGAATGTGGTTTATAAATTGCTGCTCCTGAGGGTGGCAGTACCTGTGCGCTTTCACAACGGATGGAGCCGGAGATGGGAAGGGCAGATGCCACATCGTGCTCTCTTACTGCTTACAGCTGTAAGACATAGCACCTCCAGTGCTTGTCTCTGTCAGATTCAGGATCATGGCTTTGTTTCTTTGGTTTTTATTAGGTCGTGGTAGATCTGATATCTCATAGTTACTGCTTTTAGCTGCATTTGCATCCTTCTGTCATTGTTTAGACACGCTACTTCACAGCTAAACTTATTATTTGTATTAAAGTGTATGACTTTGTGTTTCATACTACATCCTGGTCTATTTTTGTGCAAAACTTGATCTGGTTCTCTGTTTTGATGATTTCTATCTTTTGTGACAGAAAAGTTCCAGACTTCAATCTGTCATTAATGGGAGTATTTAACATAAGTTGTCTCCAATCCAGCATAGGTGATGTGACTTTTGTATATTATTGTTTTACTTGCCTTATAATTTTTTTTAACCTTTGTGCATGAGCTCTGTCTTAATTCCCTGAGGACACTTCACTATACACACATGAAACTTGATTTTTATGAAGACATTAGATCTGTCATGGCCTATGTTAGTAAGCCTACATGTTCTTGCTACTCATTTTTATTTCTATATTTGCTCATGGGTACAAATGGGATGATCTGAGAGAAGAACTATTTTCCTTAGGTGTTTAAAAACTTTATACTTTGTCAGTGTGGCTTGTGAAATAGAATGAAAAAGTTTTGTGTTGGTGTCACTCATCAACAGCTCTTGCTAATGTAACTTTCTGTTATGACAATCCCAAACTTATTTTTCTCTGACATAAGCATCAGTTTTAAGTACAGTTACCATGTTGATCTTCTGGTTCAGAAGCAATCAGCTTAACCATCACAAAACCAACACTTAAAAAAACAGGCTGCTGGCATCAGCCTGGAATCTGGCTAGATTATTTGCTTTGTCTGATTTTTCTGAAGTAAGAGACAACAATTTGACACAATTTCTAAATATGTACAAACTCAAGACAAAATACCTTCTTTACCATTCCCAGGAAAATGCATGAACAAATACACTACCTCAACTGTGGCAATCAAGTACCTTCTCTATTAGTTAAGAAACATAGTCAAAATTTGTTAGAGCAGAAACAACGCAGTAAACAGCATTGCTGGTTTCTGTATCTGATCACTGAATCACAAAAGTAATCACGAAATCAGATTAGTCATGCCAAATAAAAAAGCAATTCAGAATGGGAATATAAAAAAGGCCACGCACTGCAACACTGGAGACTCTTTTCTACACAGTAACATGAATTATTTGGTTGGGGGTTTTTTTCCCTCCTAATTGGAAGATTAGTGAAAACTCTTGCCCAGCCCTGAGACTGAAAGGCTTTCCTCTGCATCACCTTATGCAGAATACTACTTTTATTCAATATGTTAATAAATGTAATTAATGCCACTACAATTCCATTAAATAGGAAAAGTTGCTGGGGAGAACAGTAGTTAGTGGCAATTAGGTGGTGTTATCCAGCCATACTAACACTGGAGTGTTTGGCCCGTACTTCTGTCATGCCACATTGGTACAGCTAGAGCCCTAAGATCGAATTAAAATCAATATGCTTTTTCAGCCAGGGCCAAGAGTGGAATGGGCAATGCAAAAAGGCCAACTGAATTGAGAAACACTAAATCTTCCCTGAAGAGCAAGACCATCCTACGGAAGCTGCTTTCAAAATGTTTATTGAAAAGCGATAGAGAAGCAAGATGTATGTCTTTATTTATTGTTACACCATCTATTATATCTATATGCTTTAGGGAGCACCTTTTCTGAAGACTGCTTTAATAGTGATTATGCTGATAAAAACAATTAGAAAAAAAAGTCCTACAATTTGCATTAAAAAATGCTAGAGCAGCTGAAAGCTTCAGTCCAAATCCAACAACTGAGGAGAACCCACTTGCTCACACGGGTTTTCACATGGGCATCTGCCTCTTCTGGAAGGACCAGGTTCTTTTAACTGCTGTCTCCTGCTATTTTCTGAAACAACCAGGGTATGTGTCAGCAGGCCAAATGCAAACACCAGGTGTGGTTACAAATACTACAAGATACGATGAGAAGGCTCAGCCTTCTCTGAAGTCCATGCAGCAGAATTGGCTTAGCAATATCCTGGTGGGTTCAGAGCCTTTTTCTTGTTATTGGCAAGACACTTTGAGTTGGCAGTGTTCTTGTGAGTGACAAAGGAGAATTAGCTTTCTATCTTCTGAAATAAATCTAGGTGGAGGGAGTCAAAGTATTAATTAGCCTTTCCTAGTGATAAATCCCCCTGAACTGTCATTGGTCTGGACCTACTACTCTTTCATATTTACTGGCTTTTAGCTGATTGAACAGTTCCTTGTCCTTTGGCCTATTGAAATTGAAGCTGATCTCAATACTAAGGTTGAAGACAACTGCTATGTGTAGGGATTTCAATGATCAAATGCAGGTATGCTGAATTCTACTGAGCTGTAGTGAAGTCCTCAAATTACTCTGTTAGGATTCAATGAAACTGTAACAAAGTGGGAATCCCACATCTCAGTAACTGGTACTGAGGGAAAGCTTTGGCAGAAGGATCCTAACCAACAATGAAGCAATTTCTCTGCCACCAGAGGAGGAATCTTCTTTTACCCTTCATGTCCCCTGTGTTCCCCACATTTTCAGCAGCTCAGGGCTGTCCATGCATTATTGTGGTATATAAGGAATAGGGAAACTTATCCACCCCAGAGAGGCTTTGCTCCAGCATTTCCCTACTGAGGAATTGCTCACTGTCCTCCATCGTGTTAAGGAAACTTGCCTGTCTGTTCATCCAGGAATCACACTCTCAGTTACTCTTGCACTGTCTGACTGGGACTGAGGTCCCTTTTCCACTACACACCCCACACCCACACAGACAGACCAGGTTTCCTTATCTGCTCAACCCCAGGTTTCCCTCAGCAGAGTCTCAGATGTCCAGCTCCTTCAAAGAGCTTAATCCAAGGAGGGACCCAGAACACAGATCTACCTGTACATTACTCAAAGCTTCACTCCCATGGTGGGTGAGGAATGCAGGAGAAGGTCACTGCCAACACTGGGCATGTTTGTCCTTGCTTTGTCCAGGTCTCAGGTTTTAATGGTGCCATTGGTGATGAGGACAAACCTCTTCCCAAGGCTATTTATGGAGCTGCACAAGCTCCTTGTTCAGGCTCTGTGAGGAGACTCACAGAATCACAGAACACCTTGAGCCGGAAGGGACCCACAAGGATCATCAAGTCCAGCTCCCAACTGAATGGTCCATGCAAGGATCAAACCCACAACCATGGCATTATTAGTACCATACTCTAATCAAGTCTGTTCATTTTCTGCCTGTTATCACTTTAGGCAACACTAAGGCTTTGTTTTATGTCACAGTGAATCTTTCTTTTTTGATTTAAGTGACAAACAAGAAATAGATAAATATGTTGCTGTCCAGTAAAGTGTCACTTTGGACCATGCCCTAAATCCATATAGCTCTGACTACCAATTACGTGGTATGTTTAAAAATGAAAAGTTATCTTGATCTCCCAGTCTTATGGTATGAATAAAGTAGTCAATATAAAAACTTAAATAGACATTATTAAAAGCTTAATATGCAGCCCTTTATGATGTGTTTTATTTTACAGTCTCTTGCAATGTGTAACTCAGTACTGCATTCTATTGTAGCACAGTGAAAACTTGCAATACCATGTTCATATATTTGTTGTAGTCCACTATATTTTAAATATGTGGAATTTTTTCCTTCCCTTTTGAAATATTTTGGTTTTTTTAATGTGCTTTGGATGACAGAGACTAAAACCTGACAAAACTACTGCAGTGTTACAGCTGAAAACATTGTAATTTGTGGTAATTAGCTGAAAAGTCTATGTTAATCCATCTTCAAAATTATTTATGATATTATCAAATATCTAACTATTTTTTTAAAAGCAAGAGAATGATGAATTTTGTTTGAGTATACTTGATCAGTATTTGGAACTAGGGTGCCTGTTTGTTATTTACACAAGTTTGCATCTGAAATTCATACCAAGAGGTGAATGAAGTATTTCATATTTCATGTAATTTACTTGAAAATTTTCAACAGTTAGTCATCAATTCCTCTCCACAAATTGAATTCAGAATCTGTCATTGAATGACACTCAAAACCATGATGTTGCTTCATGAAGATGGATGTTATTTGAAAATTAATAAACCCTGATGCTAAAGAGAAGAGAGTTTGAGGTAAAAAAATTGAAAGAATGAGAAGTATGTTAAGATTTCAAATTGCAGGTATTGTAGCAATGAAGTGACTCTGTGAAGCAAAGAGAATTTCAGAGTGCAGTAAATGTGCTAGTCACATCACCGTAAATGATAAGAAAACAAAACCAGAATAATAACAAGAAGGTTATAATTTGAAAATAAATCTTGCATTTCACTTCCTGTGTGCCGTAGTGCTTACTTTTTCTTATGAAGTGTTCCTATGTAAATCCATTTGCAGCATAACTATTTTCACTTAATTTGCTCATCCTGACAAAGACTTTCTCATTGAACATTTGCACATCATGAAAAAGCAATGAGGATTTGTTTACAGAGTCATACTTTTTTGCTGTAATTATTGATAAAAGTCTGCAGTTGCAAGGTTTTCAAGCAGTTACACTTTTTGGATTGTTTTTCTTTAAATGGAAAGCCAGTAAGTGTAAAAGTATTTCCAAAATCGAAATATTCGTGCAATCTATCCCCTCATGTTTTAGTCTTCTGGTAAATAGCTTTTTCCAAAATGAAATGTGGAGGAAGCCTTTGCCTTAACAGCAATGATCTGAGGCTATGTATATATACACTTGCAAAAAGTTGATTTCAACTATTGTCTGCTCAGTCACACTTTTTGTACTTTATTTTCCATGAAATTGTGAAAACACATTGACATCAAACAATTTACTGCATTCAAATATGATACATAAGAAAAGGTCTCTGTTTTGATGTTGGTGCAGGGAAACAAAGGATTGTTATTTCTGAAGAGCAATTTCAGCGAGATGATTTTTCTGTCTAATGTTAAGTTGTCCTGTAAGCACAACAATTGGAGAGAGTTGTTGATTTTCTCTTTGCAGAAAAATCAATGAATGCAGCTTAAAAAAGGTAAAGTTTAAATATCAGCTTCCACATGAGATTCCTTTAAATTTTTGTCAAGTTACTTTTTGTACTTTTTTGAAAAGTATGTTCAGTTCTGAGAAAGTGAATAGGCAATAACCATAAAAAATAAGAATGGCATTATAATGAGGACAAAAGTAAGAACTTTAAGGCTTTTTTCCTGGAATGATGGAAGCTTATCACAATATCTTCTAAATAATGCAAATTTTATAACAGCAGCTGTTGTTTTCTTAGTATGCTTGAGGACAATCTTTAATATAACCAGAAATGAAAGTTTTTAGTTGTATTTTGGAGATATGAGCTTAGCCAGTGAGAGATATCATCTGTTTTCAACAAAATGGGTGTCTGTCAGAAGACAGTTGTGCCTGTGTTACCGCTCTATACTTTCAAGCAATCATCAGAACATTTGAAGCATGTTTAGCGTTTGAGTGGAAAAATACATGTAAGTAAATGAAGAAACAACTCTGTGAGGTTATTGGAAAAGTGAATAGAGGTCATCATCTCAACTCAGTAAACTGCCAATAAGGTGCATGAATATTGAGTTTGTGTTTATTACTTTAGTTTATTTTTAAAGATGAAGATATAAGATTGTCTTATGTTACTGCAGGCAGGTGAATGCACTTCAAATAAACCATTAACAGTATTCAAATGATTACTGAGATAGTGCTATGTTTGGCAATTTGTAGTCTGAGAGGATAGTAATTAGTAATTAATTAAAAAATATATAATTACTCTTCATATGTCTTGAATTTAATTATGTAAGCATGGATAAAATGATACTGAAGTTCTTAGATTCATTATTTTTTAAAGGCCTAGATTTCAGCTGTGGGCAAATAACTCCAAAAAGCAGAACAGCAAATAGTTAACTACTTGCATATGTTTTTGTATTTCATTTTTTTAAAGCTTATGTTTGAAATAGTTCTATAAAAGTCCAATGTTTTTCTTATGCACTCATGAATTTATTTTACTCTGTTGGGATAGTTGGCAGTTCTTTGGACATTGTAAACTGTGGTGGTACTTGCAGAAGAGAGGAGAGGATACAAAGGTTATCGAAGGTTAAGCATCCTCTTCAGGAGCCGTAAGCATTAAAGGAGATTTTACAGCAGCTATAAACTCTCCATGGTACCTTCTGACTGCTGTAAAAAATCTGGATAGCACATATCCAACATGAATTACAGGGATTTCTTTGGCAACCATTGGTTGTGGTGAGTTCTGTCAGTCTCCTCTGTGAAAGCCTCTTGCTTTGGTCATTTAAAAATCCGCTCCAAAGTTTCTGCTGCCCACTCTTTGACACCACTGTGTTACCATGGGATATGTGGGGAGCACACAGCCTGTGACACACAGATTTGAAAACAGGAAAACTTTGGGACACTGAGCTTTAGTCTAGACTAAATGGTCTGGCAATTATATCTAGACAAATGTCTTCCCATGTTGATTATGAAATATGTTAAATGTTGTACTTGGCTCAATCTCACATGCCGCCAGGAGCTTTATGTTTTGTCAAATACTTAGAGAGACTGGAAGAATCCTCACCTTCTATTGAGAGCTATGTATGAACTGCTTTGAAGGGATGAGAGTGCCCCAGCTCCCACTGACATCAACTGAAATGGGGAAAACTAATACCCAGTCTTAAATATGACATATTTTACAAATTTTACATGCCCAAAGGAATCAGGTTCAGGATTAATTTGAATAGTCAAGGGGAAGCACTGCCTTACCAAGCAAAACTTCAATTAAAACATGGGTATCTGGAAAAAAAGTCATTTGGGAAAGCAAAATCCATTGCCTCAATATAAGATTATTTCCTTAAATGTACAGAAGATAAATCCTGCTCTGTTACTAGCAAAATTTAATGATAGACATCTTTACATAGTTCATGCATGTACAGTTTTTGTCTAATTACTTTGATTTTTTTTCTTAAGGTGGGTTTTCTAGCACCATTTCACTGATGTTTTGTTAAATTCCAGGTAATAGGAATTTAACTACAAACTTTCTAACTTTCTCTTCTTATAGGATTATTTTCCTCCTTTACTGAGTTTGCCTTTTATTAAGCAGCCTCCAGCTCTTCCAGTCAGTAACCAAGTGTCTTGTGGCATTGCTGTGCATCTTGAGACAGTGGGACAGCTACAGCCAGGCCAGGCCATGGCCATTTGCCAGGACTTGAAGGCAGTGGTAAGAATCTGTGCAATGTGCAGCAATGAATTAGAGTGAGCTAACACCAAAGGTGGCCAAATGCATTTTTATATATATATGTATATGTTTGTTTGTTTTGGTAGATACATTAGTCTGTTGTATGTAGTCTTCTGTTGGTTCCAATTTTAGCAGAAGCTTTAGCCCAGCTCAGCGCTTGTTTTTTTCTGCTGAAGATTGTCACGGGAAGGGGAAAGATTCTTGAAATTCTTTGCAGCTGAACATTGTGCTGTTGAAATGTTATGGGAGATTTTCCTCCTAAACCTAGAATGTTCTAATTGAGTTTTCCTTTTGAAGGTCTCTAGAAAGACCTACTAGTGGTGGTTAGCATGAGACAGAGCAGATGCCCTCAGCTCTTTGAACCACAGTTAACTGCATAGGACCAGAGAATGACAAGATCTTGCTGGCATCACTGATCATTGACTCCCATAGCATATCTATTTCATGATAATTAATACGACACTTTCCATTTAGTTTTCTGTCAGTGCAGTGATATTGCCTGAGGCTTCATTTGCCTTGCTGCTCAGCGTTGAGAGCAGCTGCAGCGCAGCCTGCAGCTTTCTTGTTGCAATTTTTTGATCACTGTTTGTGGGACAGAAATGGGATTGCAGAACCTCAGTATTCCTCGGCTCCTGAGAAAGGTTACATTTATACTTGGAAAGTAAAGTAATTTTCCTGATTTAGCTTCCTTATTTCCCCTATTCTTATTTTGCTTGCAACCAGCATTCAGCTGGAATGCAGAGACTTGTCTCTTTGTTTGTACTTTGCCTTTCCTATAACCCTTTTTACTCCTGGGTTTTTATAGTATATTTCTCTGTTCCAGTAATTTCTATTCCTACTTGTTTCTGTGTTCTTTGCTTAGATTCTGAATCTTAGTCTTTCAAAATGCCTTGGTTTCCTCCAAAACATTTACATTTAAAATCTCTCTTGAATAGTTTCCAGTCTTCTGCTTTCACTTACACCTGTGTGTCTGTGGAGACCATTAAATGCTTCCCTTCAGTGTTTGTAGTGCTCATTTCTTCATCATCTTTGTTTGCTTCAAGTAAGATAATGACACTAGTAGAAATTTGGCTCATAATTGCCTCTACATTTCAAAAATCATGTCTGTGACACCCACACTTGTAAGCCTTACAAGGAACTGCCTTTGTCTGGCACCACAAACTAATTTCTGAGGAGAACAGCATGTTAGCATTGATGGTATAAATGATAATGTTAAGTGAAGAGAATATCTTTTATAAATGTCTAAATTCCACAAAAGATTATGTTTGGTCTACTGGTATCATGTTTCTTTTAAAATTCCCTTAAAATTGGTTCATCTTTCTCTAAATAGTTGCATGAATATGGATTCATGGGATGAGGTTGAGAAGACATACCTCAATTTTTTGTACTCAGGGAATTAAATTACTGAATTACTTGGAAAGATTAAAAGATTTGTGATTTGAGCAGTGGAAGATTGGGTCTTTGTATCATCACATTGTATTCTGTGAGAACAATGTATTTTGGTAATGCCTAATCACTCTTTTACAATAATATATTTTTGGCATGAAACAAAGGAAACATGCATAGCTTTCCAATTAGATTAATGCATAGAATCACAGCATATTTTTGCATTAAAAAATAATATTATTTGAACATTATACTACCTCCCAAATTTCCCATAATTCTTCCATTTCTAAAGAGACAGCTCTGATAGGTCATATAAATTTATCAAGCTGATTGTGTGCTGAATAATTGCTTTGCCTATTTCAATAAGATGCCTCTTTGAACCATCGTTCTGTTGTATGTCTCTATATTGGATTGAATTTAGTGTGTTGAGGGTCAAGCCAAACAAGGCATATATTTAATTATGTTTGCCTCAACAGTTTAGATGCAGAAGGTAGCCTTTGCGTTGTGCAGGACGTTGTGCCAGCTGATGGATCAGAAGAATAAATATCAAACCATCATGCAGGTATCAAAGTGCAAACCAGTAGCTGTGATGAATGTGCTTTCTGCCATTTGCTGATTAATTCAGCTTGTAGTAGTAGTAGTAGATTAGATTGGCTTGCAGTTCACAACTGTAGTTAACTTCATAAAAATAAAGCTGTTGTTATAAAAGAATCTGAAAGTGGTGAAGACTAAAGAAAATGTAATTTCTAAAAAATCCCATGAACATTTTCCAAATTACAGTTAGACCCCATGGGCAGATACTGAACTTTTGATATTGTCCCTGTGGGGAAAGTATGATGGATGGGATCATAACTTTCCCTATTCTACCTATCTAACTCCTTAGAAACCTCTGTTGTCCCAGCTATTGAAATTCACCAAGAGCCCTGAAATGGGTAAAGTGCTCTCTGTAATAAATATGACAACATAAGCAAAGCTTTTTTTAAAAAAAAACACCTAGAAAACAAAAACCAAAAAAACAAACCCCAGCCTTCATTTCAGATGTGTTTTTCCAACCTAAATCTTGTGTCAATTAAAGCTAAATTACAATTCAAACCTTTAGTTAATTATTAATCATAAGCAATCCAGCCACTACCAATATTAGTGGCATTTATATAGCTTTTTATAATGGCCTTTTTCTTATTTGTCTAAAAATTTCAGCTTTCAACTTGTCATGGATATTTGTGTTTACAGCCAATAATTACGTTTTAGTAAGTGTAGGGGGGAAAAAATGTAGGCTTCTGTAATTCCTGGTATAGGATCTTGCATTCACAAGGTCAGTTAATGCTTTTGACATACTTTTCCTTTTCTCTCGGAAAAGAACATAAAGGTGTTTTATGACACCAGGGTGCTCTGAACTCAATTTCCTATTCTGTAAAGTTTTAAGTGCACCCACTTGCCTGTTCTTCTATTGGCTAACATAACAGATGGATGTGTTAGTTGTTTGTGCTGAATTATCAGCCATAAATTTAACAGCACTGAATGGCACTGCTGGTGCTGTAAAATTAGCAGTGGAATACCAAGTAAACATTAAATTCTGTACTGAGCAGATCATGGCTATGTAAACCTTGCACGGCCCTCCTGCCCCAGTATCTCTTCAAGCTGAAGAAGTTACCATTTTATGTCCTGTGCTACATTTGCAAGGTTCTGTGTGCACCCATTAAACTCAGCATCCTTCAGAGTGACACAATGGGACAAACACATCACCTGGCTGCTGCTACTTGGCATCGATGGTGGTTCTGCATAACTTCCCAGCGACCAATATGTATTTTTATTGTTAATCACTCCTCAGTTGTGTAGAACTTAGAAAAAAATCTGATGCACAGATAAATAGTCTCACAGCTGAAATATTATTCCACTCTAATTATTGTCTTGAATGCAGATATTAGGAAGATATAATACTTTATGCATTAAGGGAACAGAAAGCCTGATAATGTTAGATGTGAACCTTTACACAGCCCAGTGCTTCCCATAAAGAAAGATCTTGGGCATTGTTAGTTTATTCAGTAAAATGCTTCTTTTTCCTTTGAGTTAACTCAAGATTCTTCTGAGCTATCTGGAGAGACCATTACTCTGATGAGCAATCCAGGGCACTTACTAACATGCTGATATGAAAAGGGGAGAATACAGTGGAGAGGGAAGACAAGGTCTATGTAAATCACCCCCAAGTTTTACTTTATGAAAGTAAAGACTGCTTCAATTATTTTTTTTCTAGTAGAGACATACAAACAAAAGGCCCCAGCTTGTATGTGGATTTGTTTTATTGCAGTGTTAGCCTTATTTTCCAGCTTTGGGGAGATAAATACAATTCAATGCTGAAGACAAAATACAAATCCATGCATTAAGACAGATGTAGCCAGTTCTCCTGAGTCTGTACACTGTTGGACCTGCTGGAGCTAAGCAGTTTATTTGTGTTTGATCATTGGTTTCTTGTACAATGGGAAATGCACTAAAAATTCCCTTTATTCATTTTTCTTTCAAAATTTCCCCTTCTCCTTTCATATAGTAAAAGGCAGCAGTTCTATATCAAAGTATTTTTTCAACTTTTTCTTGAGGTATGAGTAGGAAATGGATGTAAGATAAACTTTAATTCTTTACCTTTCTGTGCTGAAGATGGCTAAGATTGTTCATTTATTCAGGTATTTTAAAATGCTGTGATAGTGTGCATGGCTTATATTGGTTTAGATCTATATTTAAGAACCTTGTCACATGTTCTTGAACAAATTTCCATGCTTGACATTGTTTCCAGCAGGAGCTAGACATCTAAGGCACTGAGATCCAAGTCCTGTTAAGTGTCTGACTTCTACTGATGCTCCTCTTGTTGATTATGTCATTAACTGTGCTTGTCCTTATCCAGATTTGTCAGTAAAAACATAGAGATATAAGGAAAGATATTTGGAAAATGTTAAAATGCAAATTATATTAATGAGGAAAGCTATTTTGAGATGTTACACACTCATATTTTGGGAAATCTCATTTCTTCCTGTTTGCAAAAGTCTAATCTTCTATGTGGATGACATGTCAAATAAATTTGAGAGTTATTATTTTTTAAACAGAACAATAAATATATTTTTATGTTACTTTTATTTTTTTTCCTTGAAGACCTGGGAAAATGTATTTAAATCTATTACAAGATGACAGCAAATTATGACCTTTCCTGGAGCATTAATTCTCCTGGACAAAATATCAGATTTACTGTGATTAAATGAATTTCTTCAAAATATGTAGGACATAATAAAAATAATGTAGAGTATTATTTATATAAACTCACCTTTTGCAGGTTTATATTACCTGTATGGACATATTTTTAAATATCCTGAGACACTACTAGCAGTGAGTAAGTTACAAGGGATTTGTTAATCTATCTTTAGTTCAAGAACTTCTAGACTTAACAAGAGGGTGGTTTGTTGTTGTTGTTGTTGTTGTTGTTGTTTTTTGGGGTTTTTTTTTTTGCTATTCTCAGAGATCCCATATAAGAGATCCCATACCCCTTTTAAAAGCTTGACTTAAAGAACTGACGATTCATTTTTTTTACAAGGAACCTGGAAATGGCATTGATTCATTGATCCTTGGCTGAAACCTCCACTCTCCAAATAGTAATATGTTTGGGTTTTCATTACTTTAGAATTAAGATCTCCTTATTATCTGAGTTCAAAAGCCTGAATCAAGCCACACTCACATGAACGGGATTCATTTGCTTGTGGGTTTGCTTGTCACCAGTGGGTTTCATTCTATCAGAAAGACCCTTTGTCGACTGGGAAACAGAGAAATCTCATTTAATTTGAAGCAGGAAAATCAGATAGGAGAAACCTCTTTCTCTCCAAAATCAACATCAAAATCTTGAAGAAACTTCTAACAGGGAAAATATTTAGAGCATAATATTGCATTTTTGTTCTACTTGCTGAATTGGGTGTTTAGGAAAGGAACGATTCACTCTGAAGGAGGTTTTTTTTGACATCTCAGTTTCTCTTGGGTTCTGAGCTCAAGTTACAATTTCTAACTGCAGTTTTTCTTTTCCTGTGAGTCCAAGTTTCTGCTTTGCTCAAAAAATGCTACAATTTGGTTAATTCGTGAATTTGCTGCTGAGATGGAAGTTTGGGTTCAGATGTATTAGTCAAACCACATGGGGAAAAAAAAGCATTTTCCCTCCTCTTTCCTCTCTTCTGGTTTTGCATAAGTTTTTAAAAGCTGACCCAACTCCTCTGAGGCTGCAGAGGTAGTCCCAGATACTTCCTTTGCAAAAAGGAGATCCAAGCAAAGCATACGTCTTTTCTGTGGGGCTGCTCAGTCCAGCTTTCAAGAGGGGATTTCACATCTGAACAAAGTATAAGAATCTCCTGGAGACTGCAGAATAAAGTTAGGAGAGGACTGGTAAAGAAAGAGCGGTGTAGATCTAATCTATACTGACTTTACTAGCCAAGTCTACTGGCTATAGATGCAGTTCATCCTTGCCAAGAGATTCTTTTCCCACATTGCTCAAATAGCTCAGTTACTTGTCTAAATACACTATTAAACATTGTCTGTCTGGACTGAAAAGCAGGGGGGCCTTGGGGTGCTGCTCTTCCTTTCCAACTTCTTTGGGTCCATGTGCCTGGTTTTCTTCATTTATAACTTGGAGGAGAGAAGGGCCAGATAATTGTATTTGGGTCACAGCTTTACATGGAATTAAGGACACAGTAATTGCATCCACGGTATAAATCATAGTCTGTATTTGCCTTCAGGACTTTGGCATATGAATATTTGAGTACTTTCATGCTGATGTTATGCCAAGAGCTTTCACCAGTACAGTAAACATAGTTTTGAGCATGGAGGTGGACAACTAATGCCTTACTGGCAGATGAGAAAAGAGCAATATTAGAAAAGTGTATTTGGACCAATGACTAAATAATCTAACACTGCCATATATTATTTGACAAACAATAAATCCTCTCACTAGAAGTAAATCCCAAAAATTTGATAAATGAGCACCTGCTTTTTTGAGTTTGTTGCTCAGTCAAAACCACACTTTTGTCCCTACATTAATAGAGACAGTAACAAAGAGTAACTATTAAAATAGGCATTTTCTTAACCAGTTATGGATCTAAGATTGGGGAGTTTTTGTTGTTGTGGGAAAAGGTAAAGCGACAAACCAAACAATCACGCAGAAAAACTTGCATGTAGGCACACCTTTCTTTAAACTGTCTATGATCGTGACCTGATTACTAAAATGCCATGCGCTCCATTTAAAATCAGGAATTTTTATCTGGATGGTTTTCAGCTATCTTTCATAGCTCTTATTGCCACATAATTTTCCTAGTGTGCTCTTTCCACATGCTTACTTATGCAGGCAGAAACTTCAGTGAAACCATGAGCAACTTTGCTGAGTATAGGAAACTGAGGGTGTAGGTTAGAAAATGTCTATTTGATTAATAAAAATCTGCTAGACATGTGCAGTTTATTGGGTGAGTGCATTTTATTCCTTCCTGATAACTCTACAGTGAAAGAATTTAAAAAAAAAAAAAAAGAAAAAAGAAAAAAAAAGAAAAAGTATTTTTCTTTCAGGGCATTAATTTACAAATATCTTGAGAATTTTCCCTGAACAGGTTGCGTGAATTCTCCTAATCTTGTAGGACTTCATTTTATCCTGGGAACTCTCTTGGAGAGTCACATGTCTTTGAGAGTCACTTTGATTTCTCCTCTTTGCTTAAGTGTTCAGTCACTGCAGTTTCAGCTTTTGCCAAAGGGGATGAAAGGTTTATATTTTTTAAGATGTGCTGTGCAGCTGCTTAAGGCATGACCGGCTTAACCAAAAAAAGTAAGAGCTAGATTTCAAACATTTTAGTCTTGCAAGCAAGAAGGAAGAGTAGTTCACAGTTGGGCACTGAGTTTTCTGAAGCAAGCAGGTTTGGACTACTCTATCAGTATGATCACAGGAATGCTCCCCTGCAGCACACTGTTTTGTTTCCCTTTGCATATTAATTCCTTGCTCCCTGCCATGTGTTCCTGTAATTATTTTTCATGGCAATTCTGAACATGAAGACAACATTTCTTTGGAAAACTAAAACCAAACTGAATATTCATTCTGGTTCTTGGCTACTGGAATATTTAACATTTTTCATTTTAAGCAGGTACATTGCTGTTTGTCTTTTCTCAACTCACAGGATTTGTGTTTAGCAAGCCAGGCTCTCATTTTTATAATTTCAGTTTTATCTGACCAAATGCATCTGTCATGTTGGAAAATACTTTCATCTTGAGATTTAAAAACTTTTCTCTATTTCAGCACATTATTTTCATGGCACTAGATCCAGTTCTTCCTTTTTTTAAGCTCTTTTATCATAGCTGTCACTGGCAACAGAAACCATGGTCTTTAATCAGTCCTTCCAACTGCTGTGTGGTAAGTAGCTGGAGTGGGCATATGATTTAGACATGGGTAACTCAAGCAAATGTGATAAATGAACTGTTGAGCTCAAAATCTTTATTGGCAAATGTACAAGTTTTAATTGAGATGGGATGAGTAGGAGCACATAAAATGTGAGTTACCGAGAAAGATCAATCTGAACTTCAAACTAAACTCGGTAGTTTCTAATATTCCAAAAATATTTCTCATTTCTATGCCCTATTATATATTTTTTTCCTGTGATATAAAGCTTGCTGAGCTCTAGGACAACAGAAGGGCAGTGTAAGTAGTAAAAAAACTAGGAAATATAGAAATTAAAATTAGTTCAGCATTAGGATAATGTTGAAGTACAAACCTTAAAATGTTCAGCAAATAGAAGTGAATTTTCTGCACTGATAGTTACATTTGAATGGCCAGAATAAAAAAAAAATATAGCAAACCCTCCATATCTCATCTAGTTCCTTATTTAATGAATAATTCAAATATTCTCCTGAAGAGACAATTTCTAAAACTAAGTTTCCTACTGTAGAATGAGTTTCACAAGTATCACAGAAATACAGTGAAAAGAATATGCTAAGAGGAAAAATAAACTGTCCTCATTTTGCAGAGCATGAAGCAAGGTACAAAGAGATTTAAACCTAAAGTTGTCACATTCTCTAATTCCGCATGTACTTTTAAATGCCTGATTACTAGCTTTGGATTTTTTTTTTTTTTTGTCATATGAAAATATACTTCCTAGTGATTTTGGATGTACCTTTTTGCATGATCAGCATTTCTGTAAATCTGGATCTCAGCAAATGGATGCACAGAATGTCCGGTGATCAGCCTTGAGTTTAGTTCGCTGCAGGGAGCTCCAGGACTGAGGAGATGAAGACCAAATCAGTCAGGTCTTTGAGGAAGGCACTGAACTGCCTCAGCCATACGACCATCCTTCTGTCTCTTGCAGTCCTGGGACTCATCTGATGGAAACAATCCTAACTCCTGTAACCAAGGGTGTAGTTATCCTACAAACAGAAGACTACAGCAGTGGGTGACTCCCAGGAGACAAACCTTTCCATCTTGTGCATGGAAGCTGTCAGGCTTCCCCTGGAATGAGGGAGAGGTGCAGAAAAACTGAATGATACCTCCTTAGAGTTGAATGCAAGAGTGGGAAGAGCAGAAGCTATTAGAGATTGAAGCATGGGATTGATGAGATGCAGCATTGAAATAGTCTGAAGTTTGGTGATATTTTATATTGAAGTGAAAAGGGATGTTTCACCTTACAAAGTAGAGCAGCCTACTTGCTGTTTAGCCTTTCTTCTCCTAATCTTATCTCTCAAGAGAAAACAATTTTTAGTTTTAGTCTACATTAATGGGAAGTGCACTGCCCAGGTGTCCTGAGTTTCAGACCAGAGTTCTGTCTGATGGAGCACAGTTGGGAGCCACATATGGATGATTAGTTGCCTATCTACTAAACAGTATTTGGGCTGGCAGCCCAGTAATGCTGTGCTGTTATTCCAGGCTTAATTATCAGTTTGACATAATGCTAGTAAATGAGTGTAAACTTCTAAAAAATTAGAGATTTTGCTGCATAATGCACTTTACTTTCTCTGTTAGCTAATTCAAAGCAAGTTATAAAACAGACACTTGGTGTACAGGGACAGTTCCAGATCACAATTAATGTACTATTTCATACAAGCTTTTTGAGTAACAGTAAAGTCAAGAGCCTGTAATCATTAAAGAAGTACACTGTGTTCAAAATTCAGATGAAGAGATAGATTAGCACTGTCACTTCATTGATTAGTGCTCTCATTTGTTTGACTTTCAACACTGAAATGCAATAAATGAGATGAAACAAAGAGAATAGTGCATCGTAGTTGCTGTAGTTGTGGTGTCTGACTTGACGCTGTTACACAGCAACGCTCTGATACCAAGAAATTCTGCAGTGTAATTCAGATGCTATAAACTGGTCTGAGCTCATTGTTTCTTCTTAGGCCTAGGCTTTTCAAAATGAATGCTAAAATGGTTCATCAAGAATTTCGCCAGTAATTGGTATATTGTGTTTCTGTATAAGTGCAGTTTGCTAAAGTATTCATCTAAACAAAACACTGTCAATCTCCTCTGATGTGAGCATGAATTTATTGAAGTGCACATTAGGGAAAATATCCCATCACCCAACTCTCTCTGAGTGCCATGGTATGCTTTGAGTTTGCAATATATCTGGAAAAAAACAACTCCCCTTCATTCTGCATTTTCAGTGTACTCAATTCCACATGTAGCAACTATATGAACAGCCTTAAAATAGTGCCTGAACTCTTCTTTACTAAGCCATTGAGAGCATTATCTTGACCTCCCTGGGACCTTTGTTATCCAAATGACATAGCAAAAACCAGAACAGCCCATGGGCTGAAACTGGCTCATCTGGGATGCTCTGTGGGCAGTTCCAGCCACTTGAGATTCCCAGCTACCCTATGAGGAGAAATAAAAGAAAGTGGCTGCTTGCAGCATTTTGTTTTACACATTTTACACCAGACTCACTGGACTTAATTGTTATCAATACTGATGCAACCAACAATTTTGCAGCTGGCCAGGCATCAGGTTTGAACCAAGGGGTTATAATGTCTAATGTAAGGTCCTGCAAAGGTGTGCAGTGGAGGTGTTGCCAGAAGCCTTCTTGCTAGACCTCATTCTCAGGGAATAGCCTTAAATAGCACATTGGTACTGCTGCTTGCAGTCTTCGTCCTAGATCTCTTTGTGAAAAGCGGCCAGTGATACCAGATTCCTGCTCTGGACATCTGAAAATGGCATCTGAGGATGCTCTGGACATCTGAGCGCCTGGCAGCCTGAGTATCTGGGGTGGCTGTGGAGAAGCGTGCCCCAGGTCAGCTCTGATGTGTCCTTGGCTGGATGCAGCCTGGCTTCCCTACCTGCCCTGGACCTGCTGCTTTGCTGAGCTGCCACCCTCATGAGGTGTGGAAAGGCTTGATCTTTCATCCATTTCCAGGCTCTGCTTCTTTGCTTTTTGATGCAAGGAGATTCTTATGCAAGAGGGTAAGCAAGTATTTACACACATAAAACTGATACAAATGGTTTGGGGTTTTTATTATTATTTTTTCTGTTCTTTGATAAACAATTCAAAGCAACAGGAATATCAGTGTTAATACTGGGACTCCATAAATTTCTTGAGCTCTCTGGTTGGAAACACCAGACCTTTTCATGGTGCCACAGTGAAAACTTCTTCATTCCTGTGCAAGATTCAAATGTGTGACAAGAACTCATTTCAGCAAAAGAGTGTTATTGAAAGTGTAAAAATCTGCCACCTTTTGCAATTATATTTTCACCAGCACTTTCACCCGCAAGATCTTCTGGTTTTGTTTTTGGGTGGGAGTATTCTTATCTTCTCACAATTCTGCAGCCCTTAATATTCCTCTAAAGCCTACAAAGATAACAGAACATTTATCACAGAGCAGGATGTTATTGCTTTTAATTCCAGTCCCAGTTGTTCTGTCTTGGGTCTTCTCACTGGGAAAATTACTTGCATATTGGTTTAGTGTAGCATTTTAATAGATTGCCTCCTTCAACCTTTCCCCCACCTTCTTTATTTCTATCCTGAATTTCTTTTATGTGCTGTTGTTTAGCTGGCTACTCTTCTCACAAGAAGGGCTATTTTTAAATGGAAATCCATAGCATGCAGAAACAGTAACTTGCAGTTTGTGATTTAGGCACAATTTATTCCATTCCTGTTAACTATGAATGGGTCTGTCATGCATGTGTATTTGAACATAACTTGATCAGAGGAGCACTATTAGGTTTACATTCTTTTTAGGTTTTGAAAGAAATCACAGTGGTATTAAAATTGTAGTTTCAAAAGCTAAATAGAATAGCTATTAATCCATTTTGTATATTTTAATAAAGAGACAAATTAAACACCCATGGTCACGGTTTTGTTTTCATTTTCATTAGCCGTTATATGAGACTTCTGTTAACAAAATGTAATTTTTTCTGTCTTACTTGAAATATCTCCTTTCAAGGCATCTGTATTTGTGGCAGAGGTTATTTCTTGTCATTTTAATTTACAGCTTTTTAAAATAACTTGTCTGTAACAGCTGCTATGTTGTTGATTCTTCAGGTAGCACGATAAATTGAATTTTGTATCTGAAATAGTCATATATCTATTTTTAAAATTCATGCTGTTTCACAGACATTTGTGAAGTTCAATTTATTCTGAGGGGTCTTTTAATCAAAGCTAAACATTCATCCATCTGTACCCTATTAGCACACTTGTCTGTTAGCAGAACAGATTAAAACATTATGATGTTCATAGCATAGTGTGAAATCCTTTTATTATTTTCATTCTTCTCACTAATAATTTGTGGTTTTATTTGTTCCTGAACAAACTCTTATTTTCCAGAACTACATATACTACTTGTACAATGACACGGGTGCCATTCTGTTAGAAAATGCCATCTTTCCAATTGTGGTTTCAGCAAAGAAATGAATTTTACTGGCCACCCAAAAGTAATATGTCTGTTGTAGTGAGTCTGTCTTCTATTTATCAAGGAGTATTGGAATGGTTCAGCATGTAGCTGCAGGGCTTTTAGTCTCAGAACAATTTGTGTATGTGCATACAGTGATTAAGTCTAAAGGAGAGCAATGGCAGGGCACACTGAACACCAGCATCAGAAGGGATTGTGTTTTGAGGGGGGAAAACAGATGTCATACTTTACTCAGAATGTTATTGAGAACTAATTCTTATAACAACTGATTAAGAATTCCACACTAAATTAACATACTGCAATCAGAACTGAAATCTGAGGGCCTTAATGTGCTGCTGCCCATGAGTTAGACCTCAGCCAGGTTGAGTCAGGGAGAGCAGAGATTCTCCCACAGACCCTGGCACAGGCCATGGTGAGGCAGCTGTCCCCTTGCAGGCTGTGGGGTTCCAAAGGGGAACAGATCCACCGGCAGCCAGTGGAGGGCTCCACACCAGAGCAGGTGGATGTTCAAAGGAGGCTGTGGCCCTGTAGGAAGCCCACGCTGGAGCAGGCTCATGGCAGGACCTGTGGCCAGTGGAGAGAGGAGCCCCTGCTGTAGCAGGTTTGCTGACAGGACCTGTGACCCTGAAGGGGACCCACAGTAGAGCTGCCTGTTCCTGAAGGACTGCACTGCATGGAAAGAGACCCACACTGGTGCAGTTGCTGAAGAACTGCAGCCTGTGAGAAGGACCCACACTGGAAAAGTCCATGGGGAGCTGTCTTCCATGGGAGTGACCCCAGGCTTGGGCAGAGAAAGAGTGTGGAGAGTCCTTCTGCAGAGGAGGACAGAGTGGCAGAGACAACATGTGATGAAGTGACTACAGCTCCCATTCCCTGTCCTCCTGCACTGATGGTGAAAGGTGGTAGAGAATTTGAGAGTGATGTTGAGCCTGGGAAGAAGGGAGGAGTGGGCAGGAGAAAAGTGTTTTTAAGATTGGGGGTTTGTTCTTATTATCCTACTCTGATTTGATTGGTGATAAATGGAATCAGTTTTCCCAGGCTGCATCTGTTTTGCTTGTGGTGGTATCTGGTGCATGATCTCTCCTTGCCTTTATCTAGGCCCACAAGCCTTTTGTTATATTTTCTCTCCCTGCTCAGCTGAGGAGAGGATGACAGAGCAGCTTTTGGTGAGTAATCATCATCCAGTCATGGTCAGCCCTCCAAAAATAGGAAGGTGCTTACCATTCTTAGAAGCCAACAATTGTATTTTTCTCCATGTTTCTACCAAGAAATTATCTTGAATTTATTCAGAGTGCTCCTGTGCAGTTCTATATTCTTTATTTCTGAATTACAAGAGTAAACACCAGTAAATTTAAAAGTGAAATGGAGCACATACTGTTGAAAATGGGCAGAATACTAGTGTATTTTAGCAAAGGATCACAGTACAGAAGTGCAGCATTGTGACTAAAATGTAAATCTACCAACTCTAGTTTTATCTCAAGTGTATGTTTACTTCACATTTCAGATCCCCAACTTTCTGACTGACTAACTGAAAGGACTGATGTATACAGCATGTCAATGTGCAATGTGTCTTAGAAAAGTGATGTTAGTTCTGTTATTTCACTGAAGTTTAATTAAAAACCCAAAAACTAATATTTTAGAAATTCCAAAATCAAGTTCTTAAAGATATCCACAAATGCAAAAGCTGCATGATACAGATATTGAATCAAAGATAGTTTAGAAAAGTTTTAATGGCATATTCTGTACATAACATGGTATTAAATGGTGAACATTTTGCAGGGAAAGATGCATAATTCCCCATGTGAGTTTTCTTTTAATTTTAAATTCTGTAAACTCTCCACCAGTTGCCCTTTTCACTGATTTATTGGCCTGCATTGTTGCTATCATTAACAAAAAAATTTTTTTTTCTACACAGGCATTAGCAAACTCAGTTTTTGTATAAAAATCCAACTCTTTAGTTCTTTGTCCTTTTAAAATTTCTCTTTCCTCAGTGATTCCTTCCCCAACTTTTAGGTGCCATATTGAAATTTAATGTACATACTGTCTTCACAAACTCAATGAGACAGAAATATTTGATATGATGGAGGTTCACCCCACTTCACTCTTACCATTTTTTGTTTTTAATGCCACATCTGACCTAGCCACACCTTACTGTTGAAAAATGGTATCTACAGCAGCCATTATGTGCCCCTTCTTGAAGATGACAGGTAGCTGCCTTTCAGCACACAGGGGAAGAAACTGTCTTAAACAATTTTCAGGGGATTGCTTCTATAGCATTTCTCATCAGGTGTCTTAGTTTTGTTCTGTTAAGTGGGTGGGGGTTTTTTTTCTTATTTTTTTTTCCCCACCTGTTTTCCTGAATGTTGTGCTATTTATTTTATCATCCTTTTCTGCCAGAGGCAGGGGGTACATTAAACCGCACAGCTCTGTGGATGAGAGCAGATCTGTGTGGAAAGTGTTCCATGAGGTATTGCTTCTGGCTATGTTTTTGTGTCATGCCATGAGTCTGCTTGCTTCTCCTAATAAGACTTAAATTTGACATTTGCTTCCTGAATATCTGGTTGAGATGGGTAGCTTTTGAATTTTTTAATTCTATGGGATGTTAATCAGAACAAGTGTCTTCAGTTTGTCTCAATTTTTGAAGCCAGTCTAGTTTATTTAATTTTTTTTTAATTAAAGTGCCTTCTTCTGCCTTGCTTGCTAATTTTTGGAGGCAGAAGCATCAAGTGAACAACAAAGGCATTAAATGCAACAGAGGCATACTGAACTCATCGATCTCCNTCAATTTTTGAAACTAGTCTAGTTTAGTTAATTTTTTTTTTTTAAATTAAAGTGCCTTCTTCTGCCTTGCTTGCTAATTTTTGGAGGCAGAAGCATCAAGTGAACAACAAAGGCATTAAATGCAACAGAGGCATACTGAACTCATCGATCTCCCTTCCTTCCCTGTCCCATGCTCTTACTTGGAGCACAAGCAAAAAAGAGCAGAGAGAGTGGAACGATCTGGGGAGCCTGTATAGCTGGCAAGTAATAAAGACAATTTCTCTCTCTTTGTCTTCAACCTTTAGTGAAGGCAGGGAGTTAGAGGTTCTGCTAAGGCCTGCCATGACCTGGGAGAGCACAGTGAAGAGTCCTTGGAGAAGAATTGAAGCTGAGGTTTAGTCAGAACTGATGGGTTAAAGTCAGGGTTCAAAACCCTCTGAGAAGTTTGGGATAGGAACCAGGCAGGTGTGCAAATCAAAGTTTAGAAGAGACTTACATCATGGTCATATCAAAAAACATTTATATTACTTATATATGGAAAAAAAGAAAGCCTAATTTGAGGTTTGTAAGTAAAATAAAATGGTTAGCAGAGAGCTGATAGTATTTTGACACTATTGGCAGTACTGAAGTTGTGTCAGGCAGCCTTGTGAAAATCTCTGTGTATGTAAAGCTTTCTGACATATTGGGGCTGGCAGCAGCCCCTCCATGCACTTGGCTGGGATGAGCTGAGCCAAATGGAGCCTGTGTCCC
>VWYP01014498.1:0-38417 GCA_013400435.1 Pycnonotus jocosus
GTTGGTCTCTTTCTTCAGGCAACGACCGACAGAAAAAGAGGACACAGCCTCAAGCTGCGTCAAGGGAAATATAGGTTGGATATTAAGAAAAAGTTTCTCACAGAAAGAGTGATAAAATACTGGAATGGCCTTCCCAGGGAGGTGGTGGAGTCACCATCTCTGGAGGTGTTTAATAAAAGACTGGATGTGGCACTTGGTGCCATGGTCTAGTTGAGGTGTTAGAGCATGGGTTGGACTCTATGATCTTGAAGGTCTCTTCCAACCTAGAAATTCTGTGATTCTGTGATATATTAGCAGTGTCTGCCACAGTATTACTTATAAGAATAGTCACCTCTGTCTCACTGTTTTCTTTGGCTTCCAGTTGCCTTCGTACAACAGCTGTGAGTGATAGTAGTCTCAAGACTACTATTTTATTTTTTCTGTTTGGTACTTGCTATGCAAGTAGGGATTTATTTATGTGTGGAATGGGGTATCAAGATCACCTCACAGGGAGAATACAAAAGTGCAGATGGACTTAAACAACTGTTGTGCATAATCCTGCATACATGCTGTGAGGTTCTTTGTGCATCTCTTAGACTGAGGTCTCAAAAAAACCCAGTTTCTGCTTAGCAGCCTAGGGAATCATTACTGTAAAAGAGCTTTCCTTCTATTTCTCTCAGGCTTTTTTCTTACAGGGTGCACATTTGTTCTTATCCCTTTTTTTGGCTTGCTGAAGTCCCAGGCTATACAAAAAATGACCACTTCTCCTTAACCCTGTCAGTAAAGTTAGTAAGCTTTGCTAAATCTGTCAGAAAATCACATCCTCATCTTGACAGAGAACCTTTCTCTCAAGGGAACTTCTTTCAGCTTTAGTCTGTGGTGCACTTGTAGAAAATGGTATATAAAAATGCCTATGAAGATAAGTCAATTTATTCTTCAAAAACTTCAGCCTTGAAATACAATTATAAAATTATTATTTTTATATGCATTTCCATGTCTGCAAATACAGTTTATATGTGCTATATTTCTCAGGATTTTTCACTGCTGTCTGCTACATTTAAGTACTGTCTCTGCAGTAAGGAAGAATATTTCCTTATGATTTTGATAGAAAGAGACAAGAGAAAAGGAGGATACCAAAGTCCCCCTGTAATATTATTGGGTTTCAATCATTAATATGGGGGAAAGAAAAAAAGGACTATACCTTATTTCATTCTCCAATGAAATCTTCCTGAAATATAGCAAATTCCATGCTTGTTTTCCTTCTGACCTCAAAATATTTGTCACTTCATGTGTTCTGATTTCCTCCTATCACACTTTGGATGGCATTATTGAATACTCAGTGCTATCTTTTTACTCTTCCAGAAAAGCAAAGGTAGTCATCTTTAGTATTCTGATATATATACTAAGTAGTCTGTATATACATATGCCCTGGTGCAAGAGTTTAATACTAGGATTTATCTTTCCTGAAGTTAATAATATCATATCTTTCATGAAGTTCATCATCATGAAGTGCCCTAGTTTTGCCTGGGGTAGAGTTAATTTTTTTTTCATAGAAACTGGTAAGGGCCTGTATTTTGGATTTATGCTGCAAACAGAGTTGGCACCACGGGGATCTTTCAGCTATTGCTGAGCAGGGCTTACACAGAGCCAAGACCTTTTTTGCCTCTCGCAACACTCTACCAGTGAGAAGGTGAGGGACGCACTTTCTGGGACAGCTGACCCCAACCAGCCAAAGAGATGTTCTGTGGGAAGACAGAGAGATAGTGTTAAAGGCAATCTTGCCCTGATATATTGCAGCTGTGTTAATTACCAAAGAGTGGGAACAGCCTTGCCCTCCCAGCTCTGGGTGTGATACAGAGTGAGCTGGTTGGTAGAGAGTCAGCTGGAGTCTGCTGGCTGTGCTGTGAGGAGGAAGGGACAGGAGGTTGGGCAAGGGACAGATCAGGTGAGCCCCTGTACAAGGGACAGACAGGGTTAGGTGGCTGTGCCAGCGACAGGAAGCAGTGAGCTGGGGCTGCAGAAGGAAGAGGGAAGAAGAGAAAGAGCCAGAGCTGTATGGAGTTGACACACTGGGAGGCTACACAGAAAAGGTATGAAAGACTTTTAATAAGGTGCTGATGCTTGAAGCCCTCTGAAATTTTATCAAAGCACTCTGAGTGTCATGGCTGTCTCTACAGTGACAATATTCTCTGAAATATGGCATCATGTTCAGTTTATAATCCCAGGGGAAGCAGAAGGAAGGGTGTGGGGGCATTCAGAATGATGGCATTTGTTTTCCCAAGTCACCATTATTTGTGATGCAGCCCTGCTTTCCTAGACATGGCTTAACACTTGTCTGCCCTAGGGAAGTGGTGAATTAATTCCTTATTTTGCTTTGCTTGTCCACACAGCTTTTGCTTTACCTATTAAACTGTCTTTATCTTAACCTAAGTATTTTCTAATTTTTCTTTCTCTGATTCTTTTCCCTATCCCAGGAAGAGTGAGTGAGCAGCCAGGGGAGAATTTAGTAAGCAACTATGTGGTGCTTAGTTGGTGGATGGGGTTAAGCCATGGCATGAAGATAACTGTTTAGTCCAACCAATGGTCTGAAAATTTGGAAGAGATGAAGGAAATAGAATGAAGAATCTATGAATGCTTCCATCACCCTTTCTAATTTTTTGTTTGTTTGTTTGTTTACGAATATGACTAATATATAATTGTTTTCAGAGAGACATATGGTCATGGTCAGGTTACAATATATGTGATAGTTATATATCTTTTATATATATATATATATCAGTTAAGGATCTGATATTACATCTCTTTATTTTATGTAGAGGCATAACTTTAAGCAGTGTTTAAGCAGATAGTGTAAACATATGCCAACATACTTTTAGTATCTTCGCATTCCAATATGACCATCTGGATTTAAGAAGAGCTATTAAAAAATGGCAATTTTTTAAAATTAATGTAATAACAGTGGAAATGTCATGATTTTTAGAGGTGAAGTAGAAAGGAAAAAAACAGGTTGCCTACTTTCAATACAACTTAAAGAAATTCTGACTGGTGTTCCTGCATAAGCTGCTGACTTACCTGGAAGTAACTATCCCATTGCCTTCATGCCATTTGAATAGGAAAGAAGAGAAGAAATCAAAGGAGTAATGAGCAAGATAAAGAGAACAGTCTATCTTTACTGGATTTCTTTTTTATAATTTTTTAAAATTTAGATAAATAATTCCAATTATTAAGATGAGCATTAATTATATTCCACACCAAAGCCCCCTCTCATTTTCTGAGAATGAATGGGATTGCTGTGGAAATGTGTAAAATGCCATCTCCAATATATGAGATGCAGAAGAAATAAACACAATATTGCATTACAATAGGTGTAAAAAATATTAATTCAAATTTAAAGAAATTTCAAGGCAATATATTTCTAGGAATAATTTTATTTATAAAACTCTGATTTTGATAGAATTCCTTATCTATGGTCAACACTTGGACTAAGGCAGTCCTGAGGAAAGATATGGGAGGGGGTTTTGCAGAAATTGGAATTCTCCTGTCTTCTATTTAAAGAAAACTCTGTTTTTCAAGTTTTGGGGTTTGCTTTTCTTTTCATATATAAAACCAAATTATCTTGCTGGTGCACTAATAAATAAAAAAATAAAACAATTCCTCCGCTTACTCTTTTGGTATACTGGGAAAAAAAAAATCCCCAACATCTGGAAGTGAAGGATGTGTACCTGTATAACTACTAACACTGAGAGTCTCTGACAGGTGGCCAGGGTATGGGGATGAGAATAGTAACATTCAGGGATGCATTGTTTTTTGGGGTTTTTTTAATGACTGCAGAGTGATTTATACAGAGAACTGTAAAGACTCAAACCCTAATATAAAAAAACCTTCCTTGGATACAAGCAAATATGGCAAAATTATATTTGCAAACAGATTATACTTCTTCCTTTTCATGCCAAATAGACTCCTTCTAAAGTTAGTATGAGAAATAATCCTTGCCAGTGCCAGGATTTTCATGTCTGGAAAAATGCTTGGAAGAAGACAGAATGTCCCAATGAAATTCCATGCCAGATAAAATACTTCTGTTCCACAAATAAGCAGTATAAACCAGAGTATGCTAGTGTCCAGGAGTAATTCAATTACTAGCAGCATAAACACAATGAAAGATGTTGAAATTAATGAAAAATGCTAACGTAGGCACTCAGAGAAGTGTCTACTTGCTAACCACTGCTGCTGTGTTGAACCAGATAGTCCCAGGATCTCTTAATAGCAATTGGCTAAAGACAGCCTATATTTCCAAAACTTTTAAAGTCCAATTTAATCAAAATCATTCCCAAGGCTTATAACTTATTTCAGCATCTGTGAAAATTGTTGGGGCTGGGTTGGAGTGAATAGGAACAGTATTTTTGTTTATTTTTAAGACTTTTTCCCCCCCAAAAATTTCCAAGACAATCAGAATCTATCCTTTATATTTGTCTTGATTCAGTTGCCAGGAACAAGGCAACTACCTGAATTCTCCTGATCACTTTCTGCTTAATAGTCAGAAAGATCTTTATATTCTCCCAATTCATGTTTGAGAATTAGCCTGTTAAAAAATGAGTCTGCTAAAAGCAGTAATTCAAAGGCAAAGGTTAAGGTTTTGCCATATCATTTGGTAGATATTTAGCAAGAACAGCAGATTATTCATTTGTACCCAGGAAACTAACTCCTAGCTAGATTGTCTTTGACCTCAAGTGGCACAGTTCCCATCTCCTGCGGTGTCCTGGCAACAAAGTCCTCCTGAAATTTCTTTGTAGCGTGTGAGCTGATCATGCAGGAATTGAAATGGTGATGCCAGGCATATACTTTGCATGTTCTAATGAGTTTTCCTCTATTCCTGAGGCCAGCTGGCTGTGCAGGCTTTAGATAATGTACAGAAGCCAAAGCCAAAAAAGCTCAGATTAATAAAAACATAGCTGCAACTCAAACCAAATGTATCTTAAGGATTTTTTAGGGCTTTAAAAGACTATAAAGATAATTTTCACTTAGTGAATATGAATAGTAAAACCGATACTAGGGAACTTATATAAATACTGCATAGCTTTCCCTTTTTTTGGTAGCATTTCATGCAAATAAAATTAAAATGCTTTCTCACTTGGCCTAGCAGAGCTCTGGCTAGGTGTGAAGCAGAGCTGCAGTTTACTCTCAGTTCCCTCATCCTGAGGCAAGAGTAGTGGGTTGCGGTATGATAATTAGTAGATTGAATGAAAAGATTGGATTTGATTACATTTGGTAGTAGTAGGTATGGGAAGGACTTAAGAAGGAACTATAGAATTTTTTTTCCCAAGAACATTGGAGGCTGAAATATATCTATATATCTATATCTTACACTTTCAAATGTAAAGCCTTTTTTTCTGCTGTTGAGTAAAATAAAATTTCATTAGCTTAACATGCAAAAATTGCTATCAAAGCTAATGCTATAAAGTCAGCCAATTTTTGACAGGTCTTGGGGGCTCTCTGACCCACTAAAACCATTCAAATTTATGTGCCACACCAAGTGAAGTGTAAGAATGAAGGTTTCATCCTGAGTTTATTTTCACATAACTCTAGCTAGACACAGGCCTAACAGCATGAGGATATGTTAGCTTTTTCTTATTGTGGCAAACACAGGCATGTTTTGTCAGATCTTTGAAGGTATCTAAGAAATAAAAAGATATCTTATACCATCAGTGTATGTCCATAGAAATAGAATTACAGTAGTAAAGCTAACATTTTAAATGCCTTAAAATTCTCCCCCCCAGGCTGTGGACTCCCTACTGCCCACACCCGTCACTGAAAGTGAATCTTTTTTAAAGCAAGGAAAGCATGTAGATATGAAATTTTATTCTACTTACAGAAAAACATAAAATGATAAAAAATGTGACCTTCTCATACTCAAGCAATCAGTGATTGCCTTGTTGGATTTTATATTATTTTTTGCTCATTCTGGCACTGTCATTTGAGTGTCATTTGGCTTTCCCAGGACAATCAATGATGAGTCTTTGAGTCAGTCTTGCCTCAAGGTACACATACCAAGAACACACAAAGGTGATAGGTAATTCAGCCTGAATGGAAATCTGATTGCTCAGAAAATGTTAGGGGAAAATGCAGCTGTTCTGAAACAGCTGCCTCCAAAAACTATACAGAGCACTCCAGCATCACATTTGACTTTTCTTTTAGGATGTCTGTTGCATCAGTATCTTTGTCAGAATGGAAAATTCAGTTTGCAGGTAAAATGCATTTTTTTATAAATACTCGGTGATATATGTAACATATAATAGCATATAAACATATAATTCTGTGTAGTGTAGGCTGGCTGCTCCCTGGGCGCCAGGTACTGCCTGCAGTGGATGCCTTAGTCTCAGTAAAGATCATGGTATCATCGAATCATCAATTTATAGAATGGTTTGGGTTAAAAGAGACCTTTAAAAATCATCTAGTCCAATGACTGTCATGGGCAGGAACACTTTCCAGTAGCTCAGGTTGCTCAAAGCATTGTCCAGTGTGACTTTGAATACTTTTAAATGATGGGTCATCCACAACTACTCTAGACATCTTATTCCAGTATCTTACCACTCTTGCTGTTAAAAAAATAAAAAATCCTTATACTCAAACAAAACTTACCCTCTTTTAGTTAAAAAGCACTATTCTGTCTTTTTGTTACAGATCTTTATAAAAAGTCTCTGCATTTTTTAGACAGTCTCTGTAAGTACTGAAATTCTGAAAGAGAGGCTTTGAGGTCCTTCTCTTCCCCAGGATGAACTACCACAACTCTCTCAGTCTTTCTCCGTAAAAAAACATGCTGCAGCCCTCTGTTCATTTTCATGGCTCTCCTCTGGTTCTCCTTTAGCAGGTCCATTTCTTTGTTGTCCTGAGGGCCCCAGAGCTGGATGCAGTACTTCTGATGGTCTCTCAAGAGCAAAGTAGAGGGAGAGCACCTCTCTCATGGCATCTGCTTCTCAGGAAGCTGCAGAGAGCAATGAGGTCATTCCTCAGCCTCCTTCTATGCAAGCTAGGCAAACTCAAAGTCCTTAGCTGCTCCTCATGGAACATTCCTTCTACTTGGTCTTGTTGAACTTCATGAAGTTTGCATGAACCTACTTCTGTAGCCTGTCAAGGTCCCTCTGCATGGCATCTCTTCCCTCAAACATACTAACTGTACCCTCACTTTCTTGTTCTCTACAGGCTTTCTGAGCATGTTCTTGGTCCCACTGCCTACATCAGCGATGAAGATATTTAATAGCTGTGGTCTCAGTATGGAGCCTTGAGAGACACTGCTCACTGCTAGAGTTCAATCTGGACATTGAGCAATTAACTTCAGGTCTTCTGAAATGGCCATCCAGGAAATTTTTCATTGATCTTGAATCAGATTTAGACAGATAGAATGCCAGGACCATTTTGAAATTCGTGTTTCTTGACATTTGTTTCGTGCATAAAGTGTTCTTGACCTTTTCATCTACGTTTGAAAATCTAGGCCTAAAGATTTTATTGTGCTTTCTGTGCACATCTGGATTCACTGTTGAGATTGAAACACTCATACTTTGAAGGAAAACAAAATAAAATTACAGTTCTGTGTTTTCTATTTCTTCAAGTATAGGAATGTGACATATTGGGGTTTACTGTAATACTAACAAGAGATTTGTGATGGGTTGACCTTGTCTAGCCTATCACATTTTCTTCTCTGCATCCTGCTGAGAAGGATAAAGATGGAAAAAATGTGAGTTAAGATAAAGGCACTTTAATAAAGCAAAAGCAAACACCAAGTGCAGAAGCAAAGGAAAGCAAAACATTTATTCTCTAGATTTATTCTGTGCTTACCATAAACAGGTGATGTCCATCTGCTTCCCAGGAAATAGCACTCCAATATACATAGCAGTTGTTCTGGAAGATAACACAGTAACTAATGCTGCCCATTCCACACAGCAACACTCACCATGATTCATCTTTTTTTTTTTTTTCCTGAGTCACCTTATGATGATATGGGATATCTGTTTGGTCAGCTGACCTGCTTATGTCTCCTTCTAAGAACTTGCTCACTCCCAGGGTCCTGATGTGGGGGGAATGTTGGAGACAGGGCTTCATGCTGTGCCAACACTGCTCAGTAGTAGGCAAAACACTGGTATGTTACCAACACTTTCCTAACTACCAATTCAAAGCACAGCACTGAGGGATGCCATGGGGAAAATTAACTTCCCATAGTTAAATCATCTCAGCCAGACCCAACACAAGGTTTCATCCAGGCATTGTAGCATTTGCCATTTCCTGATCTTGTGCAGAAAACTAAGATACAAAATGGAATAATAACAGTATCAAATTTTATGTGGGTTTTTTCTCCTCATAGACAGCTTTTGAAAATGCAAAAGCTTTACCTCAAAGTTTTCTATAACCCCCACTGTTTTTCCATGCACCCCTTGAAACATATTTTCTCTATTTGCTGTTTACCTGGCACAACTCATCTACCAGCTGAAGACTTAGAGATGGCCTGTTTCTTTTCAATTTGATCCATAGACTGCTGTATTTCAACTGTAGCAATATTTGGTATTGTGGTTCAACAATGTAGTTCAAGAGCAGATATTACTTTTGACTTAAATCAGATGCACAAGATTTGTGTAAGACACATAAATTAAATGTAAAATTTAACCTCCATAATTTCTTCTTCAGCAGTAAATTGATTCATTCATTCACCTCTATTATATATTGGATAAGAAACTGGAATATCTTTGGTTGTTGTAATGCAGTTTGCTTGTGCAGTTGAGGAACTACAATCAAGAAGAGAAAGAAAAAATGATTGACATCAATATGTCTCATTATTCTGCTGAGAACTTGTTTTGACATATCAGTCAATGTAAATCATCAGTGTTACAATATCATTGATTACAATTTGCCTCTCTTTGATCACATCAGAAATTCCTTGTCAAGATAACATATAACATGTATTTTCCAGAAGATCTTAACTGTTTTAATAGTGTGTCTCACCTCCTCCTGCTGAAAACCATATACACCACCTACTTGTAATTTGGGTTACTAAGTGAAGTGTACTACACGAAAAAGTAAGTTCAGCTATCATTTTGAAAGCTCTTTGCTAACTTAATCTGAAATCTGGAAACAAATGAAAATCCAGAATAATCCCACTTGCCTTTGGGTTATCTAAATGCTAATAACCTGGAAGACCCAGCAAGTTTGCAGATGACACATACCTGAAGGATGAGGTACCATCCAATGGGACCTGGACAAACCCAAGAAGTAGGCTCTTTTGAATCCATCAAGTGTTCAAGACAATGTTGGATGGCATTTTGAAGATATCCCTGCTGTTTCAGGATATTTGGACTAGATGACCTTTAAAGGCTCCTTCCTATCCAAACTATTTTATGTGGATGTTCAGGGCTTTCTGTTACTGGCTAGCAGAGGTTTCTGAGCCCTGCTCCACTGATAGTTCATGGCGGTTCAATCTCTAGGTTCCACGTGGTCTGAGGCTTGGTGAAATGAAGAGAGGATTCTGCTTTGGTTAGGAAGATGTTTATTCCATGTGGGGTGGAAGGCAGAATGGCTGAGAATGGATTCTGGACCACTTAAGTCACCTTGGCTGAAACCTGAACCAGGGGGGTCCAGATCCAATGGGGGAGGTGGAGGGGCGTGGTCAAGGCCAAGGGCATTTTACACTACAATGGGAAGGGTGGCACCTGGACATCTTGCCAATAGGAGAGGGTCAACCAGGGTGATTGACAAGACAGGGTGATACCACCAGGGGGTGGGATAGGGGGCTCAGGGGAATGGGATGAACCATTTACAAATCTTGATTATACACTGTAACAATTTTATTTTTCTATGAAGATGACAAGTGTAGGTTAAAGCATCCCAAGCTCAAGGCCTTGGCCGTGAAATGCCTGCTGGTTCAAGTGGAATAAAATGAGTGAGATTCCAGAGTTCTGCATGAGCAAGAGTGAATCAGTGTTTAAGACAAACAGTCACATAAAAATCACCTTTCTGCCTTGCTCAAAGTTTTCCAGAAAAGTACTCATTCTGCATCAGCTTGGAATTATGGAATGCATGAACTTTCAGGTCTAAAGGAAAAAGAATTTTTAATTCCTAATTAGTTCTAGATTTGTTCTAAGAACCAGAACAGTTAAGTAAGGAAATCTATAGCAGGAGCCAGAGTTTCAGGCAACATCCATGACCTATCATTTTTGTTCTTTGCCTTACCATGAGCCAAACATCACAGAAGTATGATGCATGGTCCCTCACAGAATAAGAGTTGATGATTTAGAAATCTGTATGGAAATAAGATAATTAAAGCTGTGGATTTGAAAGTCACAAGACTAAAATAAGACTTGTCATACTCCTGAGGCAATGGATCTTACAACTGAGATACTAGATTTAAAGGGAAATAGTCTATATTTGAAAGGAAGAAGAAAGAAGATACATACTTTTGTGAACAATAATAGACATTCACTCTATGTTTTGAATAACAGGTCCAGAGCTGTCCTACAGTCTATACACCTCTTCTTCAAAAAAACTTCCAGCAGTTAAGAAAGATCAGAAATACACCTATACTTTTTTCTTATGGGCTGACTTTAGACAGCAAACAGGATTTTATTTGGGATTTCCCTCATGCTGTCTGTTGTAGTTCTCATTAAGAACTCTGGACAAACATGACTTAAAGTTGAACGATGTATCATGGAGAATACATTTAAAAGGTCTTGAACTGGTTTGGTGCATATAATCTGTGTAGAGAGAAAAGAGAAAACAATAGCTTATTGCCATACTTCCAGCTGCAGAGTTGAAGGAAGAGTTCTAAAAAATATTAAGCTATATTTTCCATTAAATCTATTATTTGGAATCTGGAGATGGGGAATTCAGTGAATTTTGTTATGTTTTACAACTCAGGCTGTTATATTTTGAGGTTCTAAATAAAATTAGGTTCATGGGAATATGTATCGGAAGTGAAAGATTATTATTTTGCCTCAAATAAAATTCAAATCAATACAATAATTGTATTTATTTAGTAAGTTAGTTAAGTTAGTTTTCTTACGATAAATTGCGTGGCATCACCCTCCCCCAAATGGTAACCCACATCAGCTCAAGGTTAACCAGAGCTGGGGGCAAGGCAGAGTGTTTTTACTTTAAGACTTTGTTAAGTTTTGAAACAAAAAATGATACTTTTAAAAAAATCCCTTTTTTTTTACGAGATAAACATAAGCACAAGGGTAAGTCTAGGGTGAGTTTATTTTTTTTTTAGATTTATTACATAAACAAAAAAGAAACACTTATTCAAAATTATCAAAAATACAATTAGCATGTCATTCATTTGAAATCTGAGATGTCATCCTAGGAAATTTTGTGTAGCACTTGATCTTTTATCTATTTTGTGTTATTTTCTTTCTGAGCATATTCTGGTATAAGAAACAACTGTTTTGTAGTCTTGCTCTTATGCAGTCTTGCAACAGTTGAATTTTCCACTGCACCATTCGTGTTTTCAGTTGTGTTATATCCAGATTAATTTTTTGAGAAAAAGGAAAGATATCCTCTACACAGAGCCAGAAATTAAACTAATTAACAATTTGCCAATCCATATGGTCTAATTATTGCAAGAATGCCTCATTAATAGATCAATTCTAATTTTAATACATAACTCTCAATTATTTTTGGACGTTATGCTCAACCTTACACTGGTCTTTTAATAAGCTGAAGGGAGAAAGTATATTTTTAAGAAGTCAGCACCATCCTGAGGGCCTGTCTAGAATGATGCACATGATGTTGGGGTTGCTTTCTCCTCAGTTCCAGGTTTGTTTGGAGTTTTCTGAATGTTTTCTAAGACAACCTGTTTCCCTTCTCCTGCTTTCCTCATAGTCCTTGAAAGATGTACAATATACTCCTCCATCCCACCACTCTGCCAACCAACCATGCCAGAGGAAGAATAAATCTAGTGAACTGGAATGTTTTGAAGGGGGGTTAGGACATGAAGAGACACTTCAGATAGAAAAAGTGAGACAAGCTGCAATGTTCTTCAGTCTGGTTTATGATTCCTTAGATATTAGAATTTCAAGAATCTTTAAATACATAGTAATGAAAAAAAAGGAGATTGATTTTTTTCAATAGACAAGACGACCAGTTCTTTAAAAGAAAAGTAATAATCTTTAATGCAATAGCATTAATGTAAAATTGGAAGTAAGTCTGTCACTTTACTTCTGAAAAACACATTTAAGTCTGTAGAAGATAATGTTACCTGCTGGTTTATTGACTTAATTAAATGGTCTAGGTTTAATGGATGAACAGAAAACCTCTTGGCATTTCCTTGAATGTTATTTTTCTGATTTATTAACAAGCAATTTGTGAGTAACTGTTAGCATATATTAAATGAATGTCTTGAAAGGTCCTATCTTCACTTCTACTCTTTCTTTTCTTCTTTTTCTTTTTTTTTTTTTTTAATTTTACTTTTTTTCATTAAACACTGGAGAGAAAAATAAAGGTAATGTGCCTTGCATGGAGCTGAAACTCCTTTTTATTTAAAACACATTGTCCCAAGTACTTGTGAAGCAGTTTCAAAGCTTTTCTGCCCTGAAATGTTTATACCCTTGTTAAGCATGGTTGTGTTTTCCACTTGAACTGAGACAGAAGAAGAGCCCATTTAATTTCTCCAACTTTCTTGTAAGCCCTGTTTAGGTACTGGAAAGGTGTTAGAAGGTTTAAGCTTTCTCAAGGATAACCAGCTCCAGTTCTCTTAGCCTGTCTTACCAGGAGATGTATTCCAATCCTCTGAACATCTTTGTGGCCCTATTCAGTCCAACAAGTCCATGTCCTCCTTTTTTCAGGGGCCCCAGAGCTGGATGTGGTATTTCAGGTGGGGTCTCACTACACTGGAGCAGATTCATAGTCTCATTCTGTATATTGATGCAGAAGGGTTATTAGCTGGGTTTTTTTCTTTTAGATTTCCCAATATGTGCCACAGAAATGAGGTTGTTTGGTAAAAAGGGGCCTGCTAAGATCTAAGATCTGTACTGATATTAGCAACATTAGTAAATACTTTTTTGAAGCTGTAATTGTTTGGAAATTTATGTCTGTCTTTATATTTAACTAAATTCCTATAATTAATATTATTAAATATGTAGATTAATTTTATTCCTATTTTATCCAAATTATTTCTTATCAAAACAAAATAAACCAGGCCATTGAAATCTGATGATACATTTAAATTTTGTCTTGAGATATTATTCAGTGAATCAAAAGCTTGATGTTTAGAACTAACCCCTCAAAATTAAAAATTAATCTTTTCGATTAGACTTTATTGGGACCAACTCTCCAGTCTATCAGAATCGCTTCTGGTAACTGCAACACACCTGGCATTTAAGCACTTAAAGTTATATCTGACTGCTTTGTCACACAATAAGAAAAGAAATCCAATTATCTTTAAAATGTCTTTGGTCCTTTCTACAGAATTATCCTTTACATTATTGTGGTATTCTCTTCCATTTGAAATCCCTCTGGTTAAGCATTAGATGTATTTTTCTTCTTTCTGATAGTTTTCTCTCTTGAAGCTTTAACAGCTTAGAGAAATTTCTTTCTGCGAGTTCTGATAAAACACAATAATGAAGCTTAAGCTCCGAAAAATTATAGAGATGGAAAAGAGAGCAAGGTCTTTAACTTTTTTTTCCATCAGTTCACTACTAGGTTGTTTTGCTTTGCAGAGCCTCAAAGAGTGCTCTTTCAAACCTAAATTTGACAGTCTTCCACCTGTCTTCTTTCTGGTTTTAGTGAACAAAAGCTATGGGATAACTTCTGTACTCCCTTCAAAAGCTCAATTGCTTGCTAAATTGCTTTCTAGGCATCAAGTCAAAATTCTTTTAGATTTGAGTTATGTGTAGGAAGGAAGCTTTCGTGAAAGTCATACGAGTGATGCTGGAAACTTAATGCAAACAAAGCAAATACCAGGGAATGATGTATCCCTGAGGATTTAGTAGTCTCATTTAGTCTCATTTCTCGCAGTCGGGAGCAAATCTTTCTACTTCTACAATAATAAATCACCACATTTATGGGTGTTCACTAACTCAGCAATGGAAATTACTCCTTATTGCTACCCTAACAAAAATATTTCCTGTTTATGTGTTTGTATATGATGACTCATATTTACCAAAAAGGCTATTCCAGATGTGAATCTCATTTACATAATGAATTAATATCTTATTTGTGCATCTTGACCAAAGAATTACTAACCCTTGTCTTCTCATGCTTGCATAATGTAACAGTTCCTACCTAGCATTGTTTTAAAAAGCATACATAGTTTATTCTGTGCATGAAAATTGCAGGAAGAGTTTGTAGAACATAATTAGAAACTTAATTATATATTGGATTCTTTGCATTCCAGATTCTTAATTTTTTGACTCTAGAGATAGATTTAAAGATGATGGAAAGAATGAGATGAGAAATGTAAAGATAGTTTTCAAATCAGGCAAGAGCACCAGCCAAAGATAACTGTCTAGTAAGTATTTTGACTGATGTACATTTAAATCAAAATCTGATGTCAACAAATTTGTGGACGAATTTGAGTGAGCCATATTAAAGCGTGGAAAACTCTACAGTTTATAAACTTACAGGTATAACAATGGTAAGTCCTGATCAGCCAGTGCAAAGTGACCACAACAATGCGAATCTTTGAAAATACCTCAGCATAATTATGAAGAAACAATGGGAAAAAAGCCACAGGGAAAAAATGTTAACCAAACCAATCCTACTAGATGTTATTACTTTATCCTGATTTTGACTGTGCAAAGGTTGCACCAATTCCTTGCTAATCATCTGAGCTTTTCCAGTAAAGAAGACAAAGGGTTTCAAAGATAATGAATTCTTACCATTTGAGATATCTATTTTATTATTATATTAGCCATCCTCGAGAGATGCCACTTTCTTTCTGTTAACTACTGAGACAGAATAAAATATTAAATTAGACTCTGTAAGGCATTTCAGAGGGCCAAATTTATGGAAAATTAATTCTGCCTCTTGAGCATAAAAAAGCACCACAAAATACCTAGAATAAAGGCTATAATGAAAATGGGTTGGACAACATAAGGGGTCTACTGAACAATAATTATTTAGAAAGGCAAGCAGAAAAAAGAAAAAAAAAAAACATCCCACCCAAAAAGAAACAATCAAGCCACAACTTTTTTTTTTTCTATTCAGGAAGTGTTTATATTTTTCCCATGGTATATATTGCTTACTCCATTTTCAATTTATTAAAAGAGAGTAAATAATAGAGGCACATTACATACATATCTAAATTTGTGATAGCCTAAAATATGTTAATTGAGGAAATATAACTGAAGACTCATTTTGCATACTTAAATAGTAATTGTATAATAAAACCAGTACGTAGAATATAGCAGTTAAAAATTCCCCTGGATATCAACAATCACACATTTTAATGCATATGGTATTTCTCGGAGAAATTTCTATCACATTGATTAATGTGATATTTCAACATTTAAAAAAATTTAAAACGCATCACAGCCAAAGTCTAATAAAGCCACTATTACCATAAATTGAACATATTCCACTGTTCTTAATTTAAACCATGTTTCTTTCACTACATTGTGAATATTTGCTTTGAATACACCTCCTTCTCTTTTAAGTTCATGTACTGAACTTCCCACTGTTCCTGCTGCTTATAAATAAGCAACTGTCTTTCTCTGAACACACACATTATGGCTATTGTCTAGTCTAAATAATTCCTTCAATTCTCAATTTGCAATGAAAACTATGAGGACATAAAAATGAATAAGAAACCCACCATAAATATTCCAGAGCTCAATTTTCCTATTAATTAGACATAACTAGTGATGGCATAACTAATGCCTGGTGTAGAATAAAGTTTACTATTTTAAAGTCATTATAATTCTTACAACTTTAATTCAAAACTGTACATATGTGGAAATGAAGTGGAAAATCTATGCAGACTGATTAATGAAAACCGTATATTTGTTAGACATATATTATGTGGAATATATAACTTCTTCACACTCATCTCCCTCACAGTATGTCATTGCCAGTTTGGGAGATAAGCAGAGGAATAATCAATATTAATGGCATTCAATCATATATATCATACTGTAATTTTATTTCAAGTCATAAAAAAAGTGTGGAAGTTCCAAAAAGTGCTGTTTGATCAGGACCAATTTGGAATTCTGGCATTTAAAGATGATTCATCTGCAATGGGTTCTTGTCATAGCACCAATGATTATAGAAATAATTAAGAGTTTTGAGTTAATAATAATGCCAAGTGTAAGGTTGCCTGATATCAGGCAGCAGTAGAATGATAGCTCTATTTAGCTGCCATTACCAAGGCTGGAAATAAAAGCACCTCAAGTTACAATCTCAAGTTACATAGAATAGAAATTGCTATGTACCGTATTTTTAATTTTACGTACTTATTCTGAAAAACAGATTTTGCATGGGCATACATTAGCTATTTACTTTCAATAACACTAATAATAATAGCAAAACTGTAACACCAGTCATAGCAGATGTCTGAAGAGTTTTAGCTATAAGGATAACCAAATAAGTGAGAAAATGGATTAACATGGTTGAAATCACTGAGATTTGTAAGAGACTGGTGCCCATATAAGTAGTTTCACTCCTGTTTGCTCGATATTTGCTCTCTACAAAGACAAAGAAGAAATCATTAACTCTCTCCAATAATTTGTCAAATAGATTAACTCAATGTCCTTCCCTTGATCCACAAGCTTTTTCACTTTGTTTTGTGAATTCTGGGGCAAAGTGTGAAGTGAGAGAACAGTTTGTTGGGCACCTGACGACCAGGCAAGATCAACACACAGCACTATCTCCTTTAACCTACCTAGGAATTTGTGAACCTGAGGAATCAGTCATTCACTCTAGGTTGCAGGAGTCATGCTCTGAAGGCTTCTGACTGGGACTATAAGTGATTGGCAACTCATGATCTACCTGTGTTTCTAATTGAATTCTGTGGTGATAGTCAGTTAATCTTGGTTTGAAAATGCCTAATACACAATGTCCTCCAGGAGATTTAAAAATGTAAGTACTCAATTTCCAGGTCTGAAATTATGTCAGGGTAGATATAGATACTCAAGTAGGTATCTCTTCAAAGGTAATTGTTCTAATAACTAATAAGAGTTCTAGTGATATAATTCTAAGTAATGAAGGGATATCAAAGTCTTAATAATCAAAGTTTAGAAAAGGGTTTTCTAAATTATTTTGTTGGACTATGTCTATATTCACCTATGCCAGACTGCACTTGTTTAAATGTTTGATTTAACTTGGTATATTGGGTCTGGCTGGAATGGAGTTCCTTTTCCCACAGCAGCTCTCACAGTGCTGTGCTTTGCACTGGTAGCTGGAAAGCTGTTGATAAACACACCAGTGCTTTGGCTACTGCTGAGCAGCTCTGCCACAACATCGGGGCTGTCTCTACAGCACTGCCCCCTCAGCAGTAGCTTGGAGATGGGCTAAACCTTGGGAGGGGACACAGCTGGGACAGCTGATCCAAATTAACCAAAGGGAAATTCCATAGTATAGGGACACTACTCAGCAGCAAAAGTTAAGAAAGGAGTAGAGAAACAGCATCATGGTGTTTGTCTTCCAGAGCAACACTGTATCTTCTGAAGCCCTGCTTCCAGGAAGTGGCCAAACATCACCTGCTAATGAGAATTAGGGTATACAATCCTCTGTTTTTCTTTGCTTCTATGTGTAGCCTTTTGTTTTGCTTTTTTAAACTGCCATTATCTTGACACACAAGTTTTTTTCCATCTTCTTTTTTTCTCTTCCATCTTACTGTGAAACAGAATGAGAGAGAGGCTTAGTGGTCAGCAAGCATTCAATCAAGGTCAACCCACCACATCTGGCATTTACACACAAGTTAGTAATTTCAACTTTGTTTTTATTTTGGGGTTTGTTGTAGGGACAGGGTTGTTTTGGGTTTTTTTAATATAGTTAAATTTTTGAAAAGTCTTTAATACTAGATAAAGCTGTGACTGGAAGAGAACTAGAAGACCTTGGTATCATCACCCTAATAATTTTCAAAAACTCTATCATTAGTACTTATTATGTTTTTTTCATGAATATTCTAGTTCAATACTGAAAATTATATGGATTCCTCATAATCATACACCTGATATATCTGACAATGCCTATTTGTCAACTAGGACTGAAATATCTTTTATATTTGATTAGTTACTACTGCATACTATGTTTTCTAGCTATGATAGATTAGTATGCAATGACTCTTTTGGAAACAGTCTGAAAAAGAAGATAGCATTTAACTTTACTTTGGTTAGTAATTTGACCAACTGAGCCAGTGAAAATGTGAATTGCAAAAAGGAGGATATCTACATGAAATGTTTTTGTAGCAGTCACAGTATTAGCTGAGACTGAGATAGATAGAAAGTATGGAATTAATTTCTTTGTAAATTTGTTTTGAGTATTTGTGTCACCTCCCAGGGAAGCCTATCCAGGTATTACTGTAAAACAAAATCCACCAACTTTCCTCTTCCCAGCAAAAAATGTATACACAGTAAGCTTTAATTAAGTTGCTAAGATTTTATAAAACCATTTCTTCTTTCATTTTTATTCTCCTTATACACTCCACAAACCCCAGAGGAAAACAAGTGTTTATAAAGATGAATCCCCTGTGGAGTGCATCAGCTGTCACACTCACAGGCTTCCCTTCCTTTAATGAGATCATAAACTCTTTTCTGCTGCAGAAAGCCTTGCTTACGTAAACTGTAATCTATTTTCTGAATGGGAATTTTGTAAAGGTTGTCAATTTGTCAGATAGACATTAAAGTTTCTTACAGGAGTTTAATGGGGGATTAGGTATGAACCTTAAATTAGATTTCAAATTTATTTTTCTTGCTATCACAAAAGATTATTATCCATTAAAAAGAATTATTTTGCTCTATTGATTTAGGGACTCATCTCAGAAGGTTTAAAATACCCATTGTACAATTCAAAATCTCACAATTTTAAGAATTTTTATAATCCCACTATTTTCTGGACTGCAGTTAGAAGTATACAGAAAGCAGTATTTATCTCTGGAATGTTACCAATGGCTACTCACTAACTAATCCTGTTTCATGGCTTAAACTTACACTGCTTTATGTTTCTCCTTAATAATTATACATATTAACTAAAAACCCAACCAAAAAAAAAAACCCAAACAAACAAAAAAACCCCAAAACAAAACAAAACAAAAAAAAACAAAACCAAAACAAAACAAACCAAAACCAAAACCAAACAAACAAAAAACCTTTTTTGTTCCTTTTGGTCCCATTATCCCAAGAATGTGGTTTGTCTGTGAATGAAGGCTAAATTTATTCCAGACCACTGTATTTGTCATAAAATAGATTTAGTAATTAAATCTCTGGTGCTCATTTGATTTATTTTTTTTTGTTCCTTTTGGTCCCATTATCCAGTTATATCCTTGAAGTGAAGATTCTTTATTTCCCCTTCTATTTCATGATCTTTGTTTCCCCCTGTTCTTCGAATCATTGATTTTAACTGAAGATTTTATAGTACGTTTTGTAGGAAAGGAGGAACTGCAGTTGTTGTCTTCAGGAAAAATATCAACCTTTTCATGGCTTTAACTTATTTGGAGCTCATTTTCAACTGTACTGCACACACACACTCAACCATTTGTTACAGGATAAGGCAGCTACTTAATAGACAAGAATGCACTTAATTGAGGCATTTTTTCTCAGATAGTTTATCGTGCAGCAAGGTTTTTTAAAATATATGAACAACAGAATCTAGGATCACCATTTTCAGTCTAAAATGGACACATTTTTCCTGCCTGGAATTTCAGTTTAGTTTAGGAAGAAAAAATCTGCTGTTTACTTCAACATCAGAATGGTGTGGTCTGTTTCCTTTGTGTTAAAATATCTCCCTCTGAAAACGTCTTATTCTTGTCAAAGAATGCTGGAACTGCAGTTTTCACTCAGATAACCCTTTCCTTACGCCTTCAGGGCCATAGACATTTAAGTAGAGAAGCTCTTGAGGGTTTTATACTTAATCGGAACATTTTCTTCACTCTGAGATTGTCAGCTTCAATTTCCAGAGAGTAAGAGAATTGATCACCTGCTTAACAGATGAAGGAAATGAAAAGAATTATAGAGTCAGTTGAGTATTTCTGAAAAGATATCTTTCCACTTGTTCTCTTTCTCTGAGAAGTTGAAAAGGAAAGACTGATAGGTAGACAACCTAAGCATGCATCATAAAACCTTGTAGAGATAGACCTAAATAACTTTAATGGATGTAAATTTGCTAGTTCAGATGACAACCAGAGCCTAGGTTATTTTATGGCCATAGAGTTTGAAGAGGAAGTGTATGAAGTATATGAAACATACTTTCATCACTTGAAAACTGTATCCTTTTACCCCTTTTACTTATGATTATGTTCAGCTCTAAGTTTATTGTTCTACTGTTGCATAAAGAATAAGCATAAAAGTATGCTGTAGTTTGCTTTTTAACGGGGTGGATATTCAATAAATGTTTAAGGACACTATAGATGAGTGAAGCTCTCAAGGTTATGCTTAGGTGCTTGAAAATATATGTTAGCTGCATTAAAATAACTGTATGTAAGAAGAGAACCTTAGACCAAATTTTACTATTTCTTGAAAGTAAAGAACTTGATCATGGCAAGTTTATTATTATTCATACCATTATTATTATTTAGATTGTTAAGAAGGAGATATTACAGTGTATTGAATTCTGCTTGAGCATTAACTAACCAAACTTCATGACCTATAATATAATAATTTAAATTGTAAGTGAAATGGATTTCTCTCTGTTCTAAATAAAGATTGTGCCCTCCTATTTTGTCTATACAAAAAATATATCTTAGATTAAACAGTAAGAAAATGAAAAAAAGTTCCAGTAAGCAAAACAAAAATCAAACAAAACAAAATTAAGTCCTTTAAACCTTTCTTTCCAGTAGTTTCACAAGAACAGAATAGAACCTCATATAATGTCCTTTTTCTTAATTATCTAAGTCATCCCTTTATATAAATTCTTATAATCTATAATAAAAAAAACTAAACTAATATCAGGTGACAGTGGAGGAAGTTAACTGAACCATATTTTACCCCTTCTCTATGGAAACTCATTTATTTACTCTTCAATGTCTCAGCTACCACAGCTTCCCTCAGATTTTTTTTTTTCCCCCTAAATCTAAGAACTTTGCTGCTTACTGTAAATGTGTTTCCCATCACAAATATTCCTGTGGAACCCTAATTTACTCCTGAGAATTCCCCACTTTCAAACAGCAGAGTCCTCAAAGGATGGATGCAGTTCCCCTCCGTGCAAATTTATCATTCTACACAGACATGAAAGACTGTTGCTGTCCTTTGCTACTCTGATAGGGCTTGTCTACTGATCTGAATACAGCAGGTCAGGCGTGTCCTTATTCAGTAAGTTACCAGCATGAGATAATCCCCTGGCAACTGTTGACCCAAAATACATATTCTCTGAAATTTGTAGTTTCATTTAGGTAAATCTGTTACATGTGTTAGTCACTGCAGGACCTGTTTTGTCATTCATTTTCTCCTCTGTCAAATCTTGTGAGAGTAAGAAGATAAGGATGATGTGGGAAGTATATCTTCAGGTTTGCATCAAAGCCCAGCCTATCAAGACAACTGTAACTGTGAATGCAGTCTACCTTAAAGATAATTTAGTAGTTGAATAGCAGCAAGTGCCTTGAAAATAACATCTCGCAGACAATGGCACATGAGCTAAAAAAGTATCCAGTCAAACTGGGGAAGTTATGAAGAAATTTAGGTAGAATTCAGAGCCCAAGAGACCTAAATTCATTCTTCCATAAACACAGGCAGGTCGAACAATAACTTTTGCAGTATGACCTCCACTTCACCTCAGTAGGACTGAAAAGAAAAAACTCATTCAGTGTGCCCAGAAACTGTCAGCAAATGTACCAGGAGCCATGCCATTGACAAGGGTTGGAGAGAACTCATTCATTTTGTGCTGCTTATCCAAAACGCAACAGGTAGCACCAGCATTGGACCTATAGCATGGACTGGATTCAGGACTGCAGTGATAGCCTGTTGGAACCCAGGGCATCCCCTTGGCTGCCCATGAGGCTCGGAGACCCTGGCAGGACAGTCTGGGAACTGAGCAAAGGAAGTCTGAATTTTGTCCAGGGGGGTTTTTCCACCCATCCAGGGGAGCGAACAGGGGGGTTTTACCTCTGTCCATGGGAGTCACAGACCCTGGCACAAGGCAGAGATGAATTACAAGCCTTAAGAGTGTGATACACAGTAGTTTAGCTTATCACAGGGTGAGAAATTTGTAGTTTTAGGTTTTTATAATAGAAGTAAATGGAGCCAACATGGAGACTTTTAAGGCAGAGCTTAGGCTTCTTCTCCTTTCTGGTCTCCATTTTCTGCTGTGAGGTTAGCACAATATAGTTTAGAGAGATTGGGTCAGAGTAGAAATGACCTATTAGTAGAGATAGTAAGTATTGGCATATAAATGTAAACTAAGATACGTAAGAAGGAGTACAAAGCATCTCCGACGACCCAGGGGAGGGCAGTCGTGCCATGGCCAAGGTTGAGGACAGATCTCTCTGAGCACAGGGAGAACTTTGAGATAAGAAAATAATAAACAAAATTATAGAAAAACAGAAGCTTGAAGCCTCCGTCTCTTTCTTGCGTCTGGCTCAGAGATTCCGGGAGGACAAGAAAGGACTCTAACCACCTGAATCTCAGAATCCATAATCTGAGAATAGCCCAGGTAACAAAAGTTGCTGAGGTTTAGAGCTGGCTCTGGGGTTCCTAAAACTATTCAAGGTAAGGTTGGATGGGGCTCTGAGCAACCTGATCTAGTAGAAAATGCCCTTGCTCATGGCAAGGGGGTTTTACTAGATATCTAAATACGAGAAAAATATATTCTGGTGGTGACTTCAAGGAATGTGTATAAGATAAGTATTATTTTTAGAAAAAAGGTCTCAGAGAGGAGCTAAATTCTTAAAATGTTTTTATTTTTACATTGAAATTAACATGTAAATTAAAACCACTTCTCCCCTGCCAAAAAGAAAAAAAAAAAAGGAAAAATAGTAAAGTATCATATAATGTTCATTGTTAATTAATTTGACACAAGTTAGTTACATTATTTATGAGACTGTTGGACTGTTATACAATGCAACTGTCAAGGATCAATCTGACCCTGAAAATACAATGAATTCTCAACACTTTCAAACCTTCCTCACAAAGCTGTGCTTTTCTGTGTCCACTGAAAATTCTGCTTTTCTTGTGCTAATTAGAGGGTTGGTGGGTTAACAAGATTGTCTTTTTCCTATAGTGCACCTACATGCTCAGAAGACTTGGAAAACGTTTTAATTTAAATCCAGGATTTTTTTTCCCCTCAGATTTCTTTTAACAGCTCCAAGTATTTTTAGGTATTATACTGGAGACTGTTAATTCTGAGAACATTTCAGCCTTTTAGTAACATTTATACAACTGTGATCTACACATTCACGCTTGTTACAGATACACACTATGAAGCATGAAGCATTGCTGAAAGGAAATAAAAAATTACTGTACCATCTTGTTGGTTCTTTAACCTTTTGAATCTCTGGAGATGAAGAATGTTTCTTATGACTACAAGTTACAAAATAAAATAAAATAAAAATCTAGCTTCTGAAAAGATCCTGTAAAAATTGGAAAATTAATTTAAAAATATATAATTTGTATATTTTGGGAACACCATACCTAATTTTCTTGAGAGGATAAAATTCTAGTGAGAGACTTGTAAAACCTAGGAAAAGAGTTTTCAGAATACACACTATATGACAGGAATAATTGCCTTGTGAAGTGATCTTTTCACAGAGCTGATTTAGTGTTCCCTTAAAACATGACCATTAAGTATTTCTAAAACTTCAAAATATATATCAAAGGGTACTGGAAAAAAGTATAATCTCACCTTCATTTGGGACCTAGTGAAATATGATATAGGTGGTGCATGAGAATGAAAAAATATCTACTAGGCTGTCTTCACTTTCATCAAGAGCTTTTAAAGCTCTGTTGCAACAGTTACTAGCTATGGGCTCTTACTAGATATTATAGGTGAAGTTTCAGAAATACTTTGGCTCCTAATAAATTCTGTGCTGTTGTTTACAGTAGATGTTCTGCAACTATTTTTAGCTACCTGTAAAGTCATAGCTTAAACACATCAAAGTACTTTCTTCACACTCTTCACATGGACAATATCATATTAATAATGGCAGCGATGCCTTACAAAGGAATTTTGTATGGCCAAATTGCTGTGATGTCAGTGATGTTTCAGTGAAGGTTTCTCTTGAGTTTCTGGAGTTGAAAGACTTCACTGTATGCATTCACTAAAATTGCCTTTTGCATCAGCAGACTACTACTGACTGAATATATGACAATGTTTCTTCCTGAGGTTTTGGAGAGGGAGCAACACTAGAGACAGGGAAGAAAAGCTTATTTCCACTTCATTCATACTGTTGAAGAAAGTTTGTGATCCTTGTAAATGAAAGGATGTGAACACAGAGAAAGCATGCTTGAGGAAAAATTCTGAGAGAATTCAGTATGGCATGGCAAAAAAATATTTCTGTTGCTATTCTGGTAGTGGTGGTATAATATAATTTTTATATTCTTTATATTTTTTTACTCCACAGTACTGAATCATGGGTCTGATATGGTAGCATAATATGATTCATCAAGGCTTTCTCATCTACAGGAGGAAAGAGTAATGTCTAAAGGCATCTAGGTGTCTAAACCAAATGGAATTATTGATGTGCCAATGATTCTGTTCTTTTTTCATTGACTGTGGAAGTACTGTAGATTACTAGTTTAGACTAAATGTACAAATTTATGTAAAATTATGTATTTTAGATATATTTAAATTTAAAGACACCAATGGAGTGAAAGTAAAACGATAGTTATCTACAAAAAAATGTCTATATGTGAGCTATCTATGTGGAAACATTAGAATTTTTTCTCTAAGAATATTTTTTTTCTGTGCAAAATTAATTTTAGCTTGAAATACAATTGCCTAAATTGATTCTTTTTCTTGTGTTATTTTGTGGAAAATCTGTTTGTTTGTTGGTTTGGGGTTTTTTTTCATGTTCATAGCTTACAGTGTTTTTGGCTCATCAGCCAGAGAGGCTTTTTCACGTATTTCAAAAACCTGACAGTAAAAACCTTGCCAAACATTCTCTTAACTATGGTCACTGCTGTTGATGTGCCAAGGCACCCAGCCAGTACAAGTCCCAATTATTTTTCTTCCCCAGGCAATAAACATTTTCACTACACTCCCAACTCTCTTCCAATTCACGTAGTGAGCCATGCAAACCAATCAGAAGCGAAGTGAAGGAAATGCTCACCAATTGCAGGCATTTGTCCAGGCAGTTGATAGCAGAGGCAGAGCCTGGACACAGCCAAGTAACACTACACAAAATCAAGCTGACTTTGAACTCACTGCCTTCACCTCGAAAGATGCAAAAGCTGAGCCTCTTGGCATTGTAGCCAAAGACTTGGGTACAGGATGGTCAGTGGCAGGGAAACAGAAAATGAATGAGCAGAGGAGGGAAGGGAAGGGAAGGGAAGGGAAGGGAAGGGAAGGGAAGGGAAGGGAAGGGGTTTTGGCTAAAAAAGCCCTATTTTATCTAATTTCATGTCAGTATCTGCGAACAGATGTCTCTGTTCAGATTAATAAGCAACTGAATCTTGGTCCTACTGATGATGATTAGAGGGATCAAGCACTTCCTATGAATAGGTATTCATAAACCTTTATGTGACTTTTTTTCCTGTCCATTCAGTTCTCTCATCTCTTTCTCCTATCCTTGCCCTTCTTTGAGGGAAATCTCAAAGAAAGTTAAAGTTAGAGAGCAGACTGTTTGGCAGTTTGTTCTCTTTCTCTGTGGTTTCAATTCTTGTTTTTTCCAAAATATTCAAAATTTCTTTTAATTGATTTAAATAGATCATATTAGGTTCTTTGACCCTTTTCTTTATAAACAAAGCATGTTATAGGAAATAAAATGTCCATATTACTTGACTTAAGTACTATTCTGCAGGGAAAAAACCCCAAACATTCCCCTCTTTGCAAATGCTCCTGTTACTCATAGTTCGACATATTTTTGGTAAAAGATTTTCTTTTAATTTCCTTTGTCTTTTCTCCCATGAAAAGACCTCTAATTCAATATGCTAGAAACTGGTTTTATTATGGTCAGGATCCAGTACCGAATTTTTTGTTTTATTTATTGTTTAAATAAGATCTAAGACGGGCAGTTTAACTTAATCTTTTCTTATATAAAAAAAAAAAAAAGGAGTCCTTAGTTAGTGGAAAAATAATTGGTTTCAGAATATTAGCATTTATATTCTTCTTTATTATATTTAAAGGTTTTCATTCCTTCTCTGATGGACTCAGTCCTTATAGGAAGGTGAAATATTAAACTTCTGTTGATCAAAAAGACCAAACTGTGAGCAAAACATTTAGATCATTTTTGGTAATATTCTCATTAAAAGCATTTTTTGTACATTTTAGCATTTTTCCTAACATCCTTTTGAACTCTTCTGTTCTGCTAAACAAAAGTAGCAGTGCAAGCACTGGGAAATAGAATGCTAAGAAAAGGTGGAGTCCAACCACTTGGAAACTGTGCTGTTGATTAACAATTACAAGGACAGCATGTGCAAATTGAAATTGAAATTCCCAGGCTTCTTACCTTGGAAAAGCACCATGATGTGCAGATGTGAAGGGAACGCTTCTATTAAGGATTCAGGTAGACAAAATTGTCGTCCCTGGTACAACTGTCCAGAATATAGATGAATTCTGTTCTGCTCATAAAATGCTTTGCTGTGTTGACATTTGGAACCCCGGAGGACAGCCACACTTCAGTGAACTGATGTTAGATATTGGTTCAGCTGTATCAGTTCTGCCGGAACCTATTTACTAGCTAACAAAATCTAAATTACATTTGGAAGCTTATTTGAAGAAAGCAATCCTTGTGCTTCATTGCTCTAGTTTAATGCACTGCTGATTCACTGCTCTTGTCTACTCATGTAATTCTTCAGAGAAACCTATTTTTAGCAACCACCAACGAAAAAAAATACAAAAGAAAATAAAGGTTTTTTTCTGTTTTCTATTAGAAATATTACTCATGTAATAGAAATTAAAATAATAACACTACTTTCATTATATGAACCAGTTAAATTTTCACTTGAAAATCTAAAAGGTACCCAGCCTGCCTGACAGCTGCTGCTTTTGAAGAGCACAGGTGTCCCAGAAGTCCCATGTTACTTCTGTCAGTCATTTGTGAAGGACTGATATCCTATGCTCTCTCAAAAAAACCTAAATTCAGATTTTAATGAAATGGGTCGAGCCTTTGCACAGAGTAAATAAGGTTAAGGGGGTTTAGTCAGCTGACACTTCAGTTGGTAAGCTGAATAGCTCTGCTGTCTTCACGGACCATAAAAACTAGATTCCCATTATCTATCCATTATCTCATTAGCATATGTTTACATTTTTAGGTTATGTGATAAAAGCTTGTCTGCACACCAACACGTGTATCCAAAGAGACAATGGGAGATGGGGAAGACCAGACAATATCTTGCCCTGGCTAGGACAGGCCCAGCACAGGAGAACCATCAGGCTCACAAGCCCAGAGGAGGACAGGGGTGCAGTACCAGGGAGAACCTCAAATTAAAATTTCAGAGGAAGGATCATATACTGGCTGAACAGCAGGATCTTCCCAGGGCTGTCTCAGACAATTCAGTCCAAGTGTGCAACCCATTAAGGTAAGTCAACACGAAAGCTCCTGTAAAACTGACTGGGAATAGGGCATCAGGGGGCTGTCTGTGGATATGGAATGCAAAGGAGGACCAAATAAGGACTGAAATGGCAGGGACTTCTTATGGGATTCTTAGGGAAGAAACAAAAGTAGGAAAAGGAAATAATTTCAGTAATTTGGAGAGGAACAAAGATGGGAAAATGGAGGAATAAGGTAATAAGGGGGGCTTGTCACAAACAACCAGTACACTTGTTTTCCCTGTTCATGTTCATCAGTGGTGGGACAGTTCTGCTTTTCTGACTCCCAGACTGGGTGAGGGGAAACTCCATCCTCCGTGTGTGTCTGTGTATGCCTGAAGGTCTAAGTACAGTAACTGGTTGGGGACCTTCAGTCACAAGGTGTTCATGGTGCTGCACCTAGAACTAGAGTGAGTGTCTGTGTGCCATGGGCCCTGGGTCAGTGACTGGACAGACCAGGATAAGTTAAACCAAGTGCCAGACACTGGGGTTGGATAGGCATTCTATGTTTTGCAAGAGTAGGAGTCTCAGTTAGCATGGCTCTATCTCTAAATTTCTGTTTAACAATCAAGGTACATAGGAAAAAAGGAACAATAAGACAGAGGGATAAGCTTAGAAAGCAGGCTAAATCATTATCAAAGAAGAAAAGCCTTGCTTTTCCATCTTTTCAAGTATCAGTTATGCAGAGTTCACAAATGTGTGTGTGAGTGCCAGCATGTGTTTTATAATATTCCATCCATGGATGGAGAGCATCCTCTCAACCATTACACTGACAATATGAAGCATTTGCTTTCAGTAGTTAAGAGGTAAACTTGAAAAACTATTTATATAACTTACAGGATTCATTGAATAAAAGAAATAACAAAATATCCCTTCAACAATCAGGTTATAGTTCTGTAAATTTCAGAAAAAAAATCAAGTAATTCTAATTAAGAAATGACTAACCAAATTAGTGTCTTGTAATGCATATCCTAATAACAGGAACCAGATGCTACTAAATCTTGATGTGTGTTATCATCAGTGCCTGGAGCTACCACAGATAGACAGTGTATATTAATATCACATTCACTTAAATTGGATACTGGCGTTGTCTGCCACAGGGACCACCTAAGGCAAAAAGCTTACTTACATATCCTTATTTCTATAAATATTTATGTAGTCATACACTGGCTCTGTGTTATTTAGTAGCTCACACAAGGAGGGAGACATTTCACTTTATTAATGTTCTGGTTTCATCTGGGACAGAGTTCATTTTTTTCTTAGTAGCTGGCACAATGCTGTGTTTCTTGGCTTTATTATGAGAATGTTGATAACACCCTGATGCTTTGGCTGTTGCTAAGCAGTGCTTACCCTCAGTCAAGGATTTTTCAGTGTCTTTGCTAGTGAGGACCTGCACTAAAAGCTGGAAGGGGAGCATGGCAAGGACAGATGACACAAACTGGAAAAATATATATTCCATACTATGGAACATCATGCCCAATATAGGAGCTGTGGGAGTTACCTGGAAGGAGGCTTTTTGGAAATGAGCTGGGTATTGGTCAGTAGGTTGTGAGCAATGGTATTGTCCATCACTCATTTCTTTTGGAGTTTTTTACTATCTCTCCATCTCCTTATCATTACTAAGTATTCATAAAATGTTTCATATTAATGATAGTTTATTAGTAATTATATCATTATTATAATTATTATTATAATTAATTTTGGTTCAGTTTTTGAGCTATTCTTATCTGAACCCACAATGGTTTATCTTTTTTTGCCAATTCTCTTCTCCACCTTGTTGTGTGGGACATAGCTGTCATTTGGGGTTGAACCTGACAATTAAGTAAACCAATAAGATATTGCAGAAGTCAGATATTTATTAGCTAGAAATAGACTCAAAATCAGAAAATTGTGTTGGGAGTTATGTTTAACAATCACCTGATGCAACCTCCTGACCAGGGGCAGGAACACCTCCTGCTTGACCAGATTGTTCACAGCCCCATCCAAACTGGCCTTGAACACTTCCAGGGATGGGGCACCCACAACTTCTCTGGGCAACCTGTTCCAGTGCCTCACCACCCTCACAGTTACAGAACTTCCTTATGTCCAGTCTGAACCTACTCTCTTTCAGTTTAAAACCATTGCTCTTGTTCTATCACTATGCGCCTTGAAAAAAAGACCCTCTCCATCTGTCAGCCAAGCAAACACACAAGCTATACCTCCAACAGAAAAGTCTGAGTTAGGCCCAAAACCAAAAGAGGATTTTTAACAGTGTAAACTTCCCAGTACCTCAGAGGTGCTATTTTCTCTGGAGTCCAATCAGAGATTTCCACCCTCTAAAATATGTCAACATAATGTCAAAACTTCTTGCCCTGGATTCCATTTCACCTGGCTAGAGAAAACCTGCATTTTAGAAGCGAAGCTTTTAACCTTCATTGATAAAAATTCCACTTGCACACATTGTGAACTCAGACTTTTGTATGTTTGCTAAATCCCCACAAATTCATTGGGAAATTCAAAAATTTTAAGAGGCATGTTCAGAACTGAAATATCATTTCAGGAAATCATATTATATATGGATTCAAGTGAGGACAGGGCTGATTTCCATTTTTTTCTAAAAAGAGAAGCCCAAATTATAAGATAAAGTTTTTTGTAGATGCATCTCTGATAAACTGCTTATAACCTTGAGTATGTTATGTAAAAAGAGAACACTATTTTTTTTCCAAAAGCTGCATTAGGAAAGTTAATTAGGTAATGTCCCTACACTGCTACTGAAATGCAAAGTAGCATGTAAATTCAGAGCATTATTTTCATTAGTATTATTATACCATTCTTTTATCAGGTGCTTTTTCAGCAAAATTTGTCAAACCTGTTTAGACACATGCCCAAGGAATCTTTGAAATAAGCTGTTATACGTTTGAAGCACATAATTAAGATTAAACATTACAGATGACAAAACAGGGTGGTAAAACCCAGACTTCTCACATAGATTTCAGAGTTAGCTTATAAACGCCATATATCATTTTCTATATTCTGTTGTGACTCATTAAGTGAAGGCCAAAATCACACAGAGAACTTTGGGGATTTGTTGATCAAAGCAATTGCTTCCAGTTTGAAATGCATAATGAGACAGCCCTTTTTCAAGTAGCTGTGACTCTCCACACGTTTGAAAAAGTGTAATGAGGCACAAATATCCGCAGCAGATTTCTTTAGATTGGACAGAGAAGCATTCCCATGCCCCAGTGCTTCTGTAACGGCAGGCAACAGAATAACCCACTTCCTCAGGACTAGCCTTGGAAAGACTATCCAAAATCAGATTGACTTAATCACCTAGAAATTCATGTTATCAGAGGGGAAAAAGTACTCTAAAATAAGTAATGCATACTAAATAAATTTACTGTGTGAAATGCAGACATATTGAAGTTATGAACACTTAGAGGCCTCTTATGAGAGACTTCTCACATGTCATATATCAAAGAGTCAAGAACCTTTCAACCCACAGAGACAGAAGCAAATAAAATGTTCTACTGCATGTTTTGAATTCTCTACTCAGCTTATTAAAGATTAATTTGTGTAGTTAAATTTTCTTACATGAACCATTTAACTACAAAATCTCATTAGAAATAGTAATTTTATTCATTTTAGCAAATGTAATCATGATTGCCATATACTTCACTGTCTGAAGACTTATCATGCATTCAATAATAAAACTATGCCACCATGAAAATTTTGAATCCTTTACAGTTAATTAAATATTTATTACTCAACATATTTTACCCAAAATCTAGACATCTGTAAATGCAAATTTAATTAATAAAAGCTTGTGGGGGGTTGTGTTTAAAATTTCAAACTTCAGCATTAAATAACTTCATCTTTTTGTAAGAAAAGCGAATTTTGAGTTTGCTTTGTTTAATGAGAATGATGGCTGTGTTATGGGTCTTGAAATGCAGAAATAATTCAAGATGTGTAGTCAATAATTTTAATTTAACTCCTGCACCACCACAGAAGATAATTATGGCTGTGAATGTATGTAAAGTAATAGACAAGTATTGTTATTTTTAGAACACTACTGAATAGTTCAACATATTAAATATTTCAATTTTCTAGAAATCCATAAATGTTAATATTTAATCATTACATTCACAAAGTAATTAAGTCATTAGTCTGAGAATAAATCTAAACAGTCTAGGCACAGCATTTGTTAACAAGATGACTGTCTCAGATAGTTCACAATTATAATCAACTTAAAGCATGATTTTGGAGAAAATAATTACATGGCACACAGTAGAGTCATATTACCACATGAAATGAATTCCATTGTGGTGGTTAACCTCGACTGGCATTCAGACCCTCCTCTCTCCCTCAGTTACTCTCTTCCTCCCCATCTTTAAAAAGGCATGGAGAAAGTAAGAGGTAAAAGCTCATGGGTGATGATAAGGACAGGGAAATGCTGACCTATTTCTCATCATCACAAACAGAGAAAACTTGGGTAAGATGAATTATTAATTGCTAGTTAAAAATAGGGTAGGATATAGGGTAGGATAAAGCTGTGGTTATTTTGTTAAGACTTTTTCTCTGCCTCTCCTTTCTTCTCATAGTCATATCGTGCTCCAGCACAGGGTCCTTGACAGAGAATGCAGTCCTTTACTGCAAAAAGTCTTCTCTGGTGTGAAAGCCTCACAGTGCAGGACCACAGTTCTGGCCAGAAAAATCACTCCAGCATGTTCTCCTCTCTACAAGCTGCAGGTCCTGCTAGGACCTAGTATGGGATCCTTGGTGGTCTGCAGGATGGATTGGTGCTCCACTGTGGTCATCTAGCTGCAGCAGGGGCACAACCTGCTTTGCCATTTTCTTCTCCACAGACTTTTGGGAATCTCTGCTTCCATGCCCAGAGCACCTCCTCCCCCTCCTTCTTCATTGATCTTGGTGTCTGCAGAGCTGTTCCTCTCACATCTGTCTCCTCTCTCACACCTGCTGCACAGTGTCTTTTAGGCTTCCTTAGATATGCTATGACAGAGGAACTTTCAACATCATTGATTGTCTCTGGCCATCAGTGGATCCCTCTTGGAGTAGTTTGAACTGTCTCGGTGCAATGTGGCAACAGCTCGTGTTCTCACAGACTGCCACTCCTGTTATCTGCCCCACTTGCAAAACCTGGCCACATAAAAACAGCACCATTCATTCTATCCACAATCCAGTTGCTAAACTCTCAGGTCATGTTTCTGTTTGGCTACTAAAATGTAATAATGATTTTCCTGTCTTTGGGAAGAAGAGGCTCAGTAAACCAGCTTATCTCACCAAGGCACAAAATATAAATACAGACGTAGTATTGATCCATTGGTAACTTAGGAAGCAAATCCATTCAATATATAACATATGTAATGCATTTAACCATGTTGGAAGAAGTATTTTAAAATCATTGTTTTTAACTAAGTTTGGAGAATTTTTTTTGTCTTAGTCAGAAATACTATAACTAAGGGTTTAATAGTATTGGCAATTTTCCTGCAAAGTTCATCCTGACTATTGAAAATGTTCTGTTTCTGAAACTGCGAAACAAAAACTATTCAAACACAGGGGAAGAAAAGTTGGGGTTTGGTTTTGGGGGTGATTTTTTTATATCCCTCCTTAAGATATCTAAAAGTACAGGGTTTCTAATGAACTCAGTTTTGTTTTGAATCTCTGGGAATGGGTTACATGTTTACGATTTTCAAAATTCAATTAGTATTAATTTCATTAAGACAATATAAAGTCTCAGCTAATCAGAATAAACTTAATCTAACAAAAATGTAATTTGAAAAGTAAGATTGATTGACATATACTTCAGTAACCACTTTTTAAATTAATGATCTGTGGATGATGAATTTTGTGATTCAAAGGCTTGATGGAATACATAAAAATATTTTATTTCTGTTCTTACATTTTTTGTATATAAAGTTTTCATTGGTCCTTGGGTTTTTTGTGGATACACTTCTGTATCCTGTTAAAATATATTTCCACAAGCAAGTTATTACGGTAATGCATAAAAGCTATTGTTGATAAACTCTTTTATATGAAACCATGCCATTAGTGTACAGAAATGAAAAAAATGTGCTTCATGTACATGCTATTTCCAGCCTGCATATAGGAGAAAAGAGAATCTTATAATACTCCTTTTTTTCTTTTGTTTATAAGTATTTGCATTTAAGAGGAACACTTAAAATAAAAAACACTCCAGCAACATTGACAAAAAACTACAAACCAAATACCACCACCAACACACACAAAAATATATTCTTTGCTAATGATTAATAAAATCAATTAATTTTCAGGAAACAACAGCACAATAGGAAAAAAATATAATTTTATCCCACTACAATGGTGACTTTTCATCTTTTGTTTATCATGCTATTGTGGAATTTTTGATTATTTGTATTTACTATCATAGTGTAATAAGAAATGTGTATGCTTGAAGGAATGAAAAGCATCTATTAACACTACATTACCTCAAGTGGAGCTTCTGTGATTAGCTTTGACTCGTTGTATAATGTTCAGCTAAGAAAGGTTAGCATAACTGATTCTAACTCCCTGGCTGTATTATAAATTATGGAGCAGGAAAAAAAATTAATTACTAATGAATGATTTCTGAAAATCGCCAGGTAACCTGTCTGAAATAGCAATATAATTATATTTTAATTGCAATATTGTTCTTTTTGAATGTGATTTTAGAGAGAAAAAAAATCCAAGTACAGGACATATTGCACAACTATATCAAGAAGCTTCCAAACACACTGAAAATTCTGTCCTTGTGAAACATTCAGGATGGAAATTCAGCTCTATCACTCCCCCTTCCCAGCTGGACGGGGAGAAAAAATAAGATGGAAAAGGATTTGAAGTTTTGATAAAGCAGTGTACTAAAGTAAAAGCAGAAGTGTATGCCTGTATGAATAGGAAAAAAAAAAAAAAATCTCTGCTTCCCATCAGCAAGTGACATCCAGCCACTTCCCAGGAAGCAGGGTTTCCGCGAGCATAGTGTTTACTCAGGAAGGCAAGGACTGTAAATAATGAGTACCCCCTCTCATCTTTCCCTTAGCTTTTATATCTGAGCTGACATCATATGGTATGGAAAATCCCTTTGGTTGATTTGGGTCAGCTGGCCTGGTTGTGTCCCCTCCCAGGATCTTTCCTACTCCAGCCCCTTGTTGGGGTGGAATGCTGGGGAGAGAGCGCTGGTGCTGTGTCAGCCCTGCTCAGCAGTAGCCAAAGCACTGGGATGTTACCAATGCAAAACACAGCACTGTGAGGCAAAATGAGCTCCATCTCAGCCAGACCCAAGGCAGGTAGGCACACAGATTTTGGGGAGGAGAATCTCATGTAATCCCATTGGTGATATGATGGAAGACTGAAATTGCCTTGGTAACAGTATTGGAAACACCAGATCTGGGTATGGATTTCAGAAAGAAATATAGGAAAACTGAAACCAGTGAAAAAATATAGGTTTTGACACATTGTTTATTGAGAGGTAGCAAGGGCAGGAAAGGGGAAGGATTGAGGCATATGGGCAAAGAACAAGCACAAGAAAACAGAGAAAAGAGAGAGTAAAAATGGCTGGTGAATTGTAAGCAAGCACATTTTTCTTTTTGAACCCTGCCCCTGATCACTGCAATCTGTCCTATCTTCTTATTAAATCATGTTCAAACTGGGGTTTTGTGTAATCTCAGTCATAATATCCATGCGTGAAGAGTGTTTTAGGTGCTGGCAACTGGAAATACTGACTGATACAGCCAGCTCCTGTATGTATGTGTAATTTGCTAACAAATGACCAGACAATGAACAGGAGACCCACATTTGGAAAAAAAACCTAGCCCTTGATCCAATGATTTTATAAATTATCTGGGATCTGGGCATGGACATTAAGCACACTTAAACAGTGTCATGCAGATATTGAATGGACCTTCGTCTGTCATTGGCTGCTAAATTTAGATAGTTTGGGGTGACAGGGCCTGTGCATCCATCCACCAGTGACTCATAGTCCTAATCCACTGGAAAGACAGCCCTGTGCTGCTGTGCTCATATTTACGTGAGAGCAGTTGGTGCTTATTTGGGTACTGTTAACCCAGTGCTCTGTGATGAGCCAAGCTGCTGTTCTCTGTGTGTGTGCATGTGCACGTGTTTGAGTATCTGCCTCTGCAGTGTGGGCTCCAATTTGCTGCTTGTCAGACTTGGGGAAAAACTCATCAACAGCCACTTCCTCCTCGGTGCTAAAGTGGACTGGATTTAATGTAAACAGACTAGGAAGAAAAAAACCCTGGGTTCTGAATTTCACTGGGAATTGGCAGCTCCTTAACGTAAATTCTCTGTCTTCTGTGAAGATATCCTTTTTTAAATCACTATTTCAGTAATTAAAAACAGAAGTTCTAATCTAGACTTTGATACAGTTACATGCATGTGTGTGTGTATGTAAATAGAGATAAAGGCAAATTAAGTTAGAATTCTAAATATTATATTTTTTACTTGATGAAAGATTCCTGAGCAATTTCCTTCAATCTTTTATCATAACTATTGCAAATTCCCAAATATCAGAGATCTCATAAAATACCATTACTTTTATGTTTTCATTTGTATTTGTCATGTTAATATTTTTATCATATTAATATTTTGTCATATTGTAGTGTAAGTTGCCAAAGAAAGACCATCAAGTTGCATTCTACTGTGAATTACTAAAAAGGAATCTGAAGTGCTGTTATTAAAATGGTCATCCATTTTTATCCAATTTCCTCACTATCTTTAACTACAAATTGCTGCTTTATTAATTCCTGGAACATGATTAGAAGATACTGTTAAAAGGATATTATTCCAGACTTCACATATTAAAAAAAAAAGAAAAAAAAAAAAAAAGAAAAAAAAAAGAAAAAAAATTCAATTCAAGGGCTCCGAAGAGACAGTAGAAAGTGATGACCTCTTCATAGAGCTACCTTCATCACAGATAGTGAAAGGAGAGACTAAAAAACTGAAGCCCGACTATTAAGAATATTGCACTTTCCACTTAAATATTTGCAAAATGACATTGGTGTTTGAAATATTATGGGAGTATAAGGAAAGAACTAGCTTATTCATTGATTCTGATTTGAATTTAATCTTGAAAACATACCTATCATACCACCCAATTACCAATACCCATTTCTTCATTTCTATATCTTCTAAAATTCATATAATAAAGCAAATCATTTCAGAAAATTTTAATTCCATTTTATATGAATATCCAAATGCTCATTAAAAATTAATGCTTCAGTGAATTCCTGTTGCATGCATATACTCAGTATCCTGTCGTGGTTTAGAATGTGGTGGTATAACCCTGGCTGATGCCACATGCCCAGCAAAGCCACTTCATCACTCCCCCTCCTCAATTAAATAGATGTAATATAAAAAAAAAGGCTGATGGATCAAGATAGAGACAGGAGGAGATCACTCATTATTCCTCATACTCTCATGGGGATGACAGACTGGGGAAAATTAGTTTATTTAATTAGCAATCGAATCAGAGTATTACAATGAGAAAATGAAATCAAATCTTTGTAACACCTTAGCCCCACAAATCCCTTCTCCCTGACTTACCTTTATTCCTACTTCTCTATGTCCTCACTCCCAGCAGAGCAGGGGGGATGGGACATGAGGGTTGTGGTCAGTTCATTACCCATTTTCTCTTCTGCTCTGCTGCTGCTTCCTCCTCTGTGTGAGGATTACTTTCTCTGCTCCAGTGTGAGTTCACTCCCACAGGAGACAGTCCCCCTTGAACTTTTCCAATGTGAGTCGCTCCCACATTGTGATTTACAAAGCTTCTCAGGTGGCCACCCCTTCACGCTGCCAAAACCTTGTCACATTAACTCAATACATAACTTTTAAGGGATATTTGATATAATATATACAGTGATGTAGATTTATTTACAGTTAATTATTTCATTTTCTCCCTTTTACAGCGGCACTTTGAATTTCCATCTACTAGTGGGGTAGAGAATTGTCAAAACCAGGTCTCTGCTTGATGCTGATACAAAAAAAGCTTTAAAGTAAGAAGCAATTTAATTTTTTTTCCTCCTATTTTATGTCAGTATGTTGGTAATATTCTACATATTTTAAGGACAAAACATATTCTATAAGCACTGGGAGTAGTCTCACAATCACTAGCCCTTCTTATAGGTGACTTCAACTTACTAGATGTCTGTTGGAAATACCATACAGCAGGCAGAAAACAGTCTAGGAGGTTAAGCATCTTCCTGAAACGTTGGCAAATTATTCCCTTTCTAACAGGATCTGTAATTCTCAATTTAACTTGCAGAAATAAATCACTTTATATGCAAAGTTCTCTTTACAAATATTTATAGAACGTAGGCGTTGTGTTAGTGGCACAGGGAGGAAAAAGTCTGCATAAATCCCACACCCAACACAAACCACAAAGGGATTTCAAAAGATTGATATGAAGCCTAAATTTTTAAGAATATGCAGGAGAACCAGTTTTGTTCACCATTCATTGCCTTCTGTTATTGTTTGTGATAAATTTGTGCAGATCAGTTAGAATTAAACTACTTAATGTAGTTTAATTCTAACTGATTGGCAAATAATCTATTTAAGTGGAACTAGACAAGAATGTTTAAAACTGGAGATAGAAAAATATTTTT
>VWYP01014499.1:7575-38475 GCA_013400435.1 Pycnonotus jocosus
GTTCTTTCTTTTTTTTTGTTTTGGGATTTGTTTTTTTTTGGGGTGGGGGTTGGGGGGGTTGATTTTTTTGTTTTTTTGGGTTTTTTTGTTTTGGTTTTGGTTTTGGTTTGGTTGGTTGATTTTTTGTTTGTCTGGGGTTTTTTGTTTGTTCATTTCAGGATTTCACCTTGGTTAGTGAAAGCAGTATATTTTAGTGTGCTTCTCTGAGAGGCTACATTAATTTGTCATTTGCATTACAGTAGGAAACAACCTTGATGCAGTCTGGTAGCACAGCTGGTTTCAGGGAATTCCATCATTTACTTATGCAAATTTTTGTGCAAGAAATGAAAGACAGATTGGTTTGGTCAGTGGTTTTCATTATAGTGTCTGTGGTTTTTTGCTGACAACAGCCAAGTACAAGCAGAGATGTAACTTTTTCAGAGGTATACTGGACATAAAATTGAGGCCCACATTCAGTGTTCATTTAGTCCTCATGGAAATAGTTCTGACTGGTTGACTTCATTGTGAATTTCAAATGAGAGGGCCTGAATTAAAATAGAGTAATAGTTTTCCAAGATATCTTTTCACTTTGTGTTGTCTTTGGAAGGCTAAGCATCTTTTTGTATAAGTGTAGAAATTTTGTTTTAGAATATGAGTTCATTTTATGATACCATGCTGATAATAACATCAGTTTTTATTGTTTGCATATTTAAACATACAATTTTTTTAAAAAAACCACTTTATTTTCTTTATGTATCAAAATAAAAATTCAGTTTAAGGCAAATTTGAAGTCATAGAAAGATTCCTTAAAGAAATGCAGATCATCAGCATATTCAGTTCATGCTTGATTAAATTGCCATCCTTTGCACAGAAACATTTCTTGTAATACAAATACTCTTCTTCTGTCTCTGGAAGAGGCATTTGTTCACAGTGTTTTTCCACTCTGCAAGAACTCACACTATAATGAATACTTATCCTGTTGTCTCACCATATACTCTTAAAGGAAAGAGTCCCATATTTTGATAGCTACTTTCATCCTCCCTCCTCCATAATTCCCTTTTTTATCTAAGCATATAGAGTAGACAGTTTCAAAGAAGTCAAAGGCAAATTGATTTCATTGAAAGGACCCGAGTCAATGGAGACAAAGTAAAACACAGGAGGTTCCCCCATGAACATCCAGATTTTTTTTTCCCTCTGAGGGTGGCTGAACACTGGCAGTGTTGCTCAAATAATTTGTGGAGTGTCCCACCTCGGAGACATTAAAAGGTCATCTGATCACAACCCAAAGTAATTGACTAGAAATGCTACTGTTTGGGCAGGAAGGTTGGATCAGATAAACTCTAGAGGTATTTTTAAACTTCAGCCCTTCTTTGTTTCTGTAGTACTGAGCTTGCATTTGAAAACTGCTTAACAATGCCTTCTGGAGCAGAAGTGTATTTTTAAAACAGTTTTCCTTCCCTGGTCCTAGTTAACAGTAATTAATGAAATATCTCTGAGCTGAAAAACAACTGAAAAAAACCCCTGGCCCTGAGCAAACACATCAAACTTTTAACTTTGCTGCAGAATTACTGAGTCCAGAACTTTCACAGCATCCTTTACATCAGTGTGGTGCTTTTTCAGACCTCATATGGAATAACAGCTATATGTCAAGGAAGGAGTGTGTATGCACTCTGTGCCTTCAAGTCTTTCCAGGCTCACAGCTAAGTCCTGTCACTACAAATGCATACACTTGGGAAAGGGGAAGAACTTGTTAAACAATATGTCTCAATTTCTAATGTTCCTTATGATCTTTAAAATCTTGTTGAAGTGTTGCTTATTATTTAAGTCACAAACTATACTCTGAGCTGGCTTCTGAAATCAATGATCAGTTTTTCTTTACTGTTCTACTGTATCATTTGTCTTTATTTTCTTTAGCCATCCTGACACGTATCTTTGTCCTCATGGTATCAACCCTCAGCCTCTCTGCTGCTCTTCCTCTGACCCCAGAGCTCTCTCTAGCGTTTTACTTTTCCAGCCTCCAGCATTGCCCTCATTCCTGTTCTTGAAACACCATAAAAAGTCCATTGCCACTGCTAACATAAAATACTCATTCTAAATTTACAATCTTTCACTTTCACTGGAAATAGAAAGTCTGAATATGTAATGCAGGAGGTTGTAGTTAAACACTAAGAATTTAGCTAAACTCCCTTTTGCTATTTGAAGTATCTGTCACATGCTTCTTTCACAACTCACAGTGGAACCAGTCACACATAAGAATACTGAACAGACCTAAGAAATATGTCAGTGAGGAAACCCAACTTTAAAATCTTGCTCAGTTGAGAAAAATGTTTTATTTTCTGAATATGATTTTTTTTCATATTTTATAACTTGCAGACCAAATGAACAGTCATAAAGGCCATACTAGAGTATAATTAGCATTTCCTTTTTTTAATTTGATATTTTTAATATGTCACTAGTTCTAGGTATCTCTAATTAAAAAATGGAATTAGCAATGTTTTGCTAACTGTCATACTTGTAGATTATGCAAGATTATACAGTCATAAATTTCAGACAGAAATTGTAAACAAATATTTTTGCAGCTACATGTAAATTTGTTAGTGCATATATCTCTCTCACACCCACTCTTTCTTTTTATATTTTATTTTTGCCTTTCAATTTTCCATTTGGATTTTTGCATGTCTCAGATGTACTGAGTTATGCATGTCTTCTTGGTAGAAAAGGTCATGGTCTCCAAATAGGGTCCACAGTGATTTAGACACTAAGTACATGATTTCCAAGGACACTGACATACATTTATCTTCAACTCATTGACATACAGTATGAAACCATTTGGCTGTAACATTTTCCATGTTACTTATAGTCTATAGTAGACTTGTTTCCTTGTTCTCTTTCCCAGCTGGCGAACTCTAATAAGGATTGAAGCAAGCACAAAATGAATCTGTTCTCACAAGTCATTAACAAGGAATGAGACTAGAACAATGGTATTAATTTCTTGCAATAGCCTTTTTCTTGTGATCACAAGTGCTTTTAGGGAACACTAAAAATAGAATTTTCCAAAGCTCTGTGATTGCAAGTTTGTCTAAACACAAGAGAAAAGCCTTGCAATGAAGCACAGAAATTCTGGAATTGGAAGCACTTTCTGACAAGATGACCTTCACAATCCAACAAAGTATTTCAGCACGTAGAGACTCCAAGTATGAGCAGTGAAAATCACCAGGAGACACAAGGGATTGTGCCCTTCTAAGGCAGTGTGACAGTCTGAATTTCTGGTTCATCAAACCCAACAAGACTGGACACCCAGAGCAATGATGAAAACCATCAATAGACAGTGCAAGCTGCAGCAGGTCAAAACAACAGGACAATTTGACCTTCTGGTTTGGTGATATCTGTAAAACCTGCCCAGAGGACTCTGCTGTTGTGAGCAATAAGAATGGCCATATTTGGTCAGGATTTAGGAAAGGCAGGCAGGAAACAGGGACAGAGTATTGCTGGGCAAGTACACTTACACTTACAGAGGGAAACTCTGCTTTCTCTAGTCAGAGATTATTTACTCACATATTTTCTATTGCAGAATTAAGCTCTAAAAAAGTGTGGATGGTCTAATGAGTCCTAGAAGACCACTTTCTAAAAGTGTTTGTGCTTTGTGCAAATGCAGATGTCTGACCTTCTTTCAACCCAGGCTGCTGGAGAATCTAACACTCTTGAAAAGCTACTAACAATATTTTAACAAAATTTGAACAGTCTTTGGTAATCAATATGGTCAAGCTAGAGTGACGTAGAAGTTTTCTCAGAAAAACTTCAAGTAAAATATAACATTTTCAAATGAAGGATTTAATTTTTAAATATTTTGACTTTTTAGTAATAATTTTAAGATGGAAATAAACACCTCTGCAGCTGAAAAATGAAAAACTAGTTATTAATCAGAGCAATTATTTAGCAACCTGCTATTAAAACACCATCTATTCAACAGTTTTCTATCAATATTAGTTTAATATCATGTTAAATGTTTAATATCAATGTATATTACTATTGCATTATGATTTTGCTTGTATTTATTTATGATTTATGAGCTGAACTAAACTGAATAATAATCATGGATACAGCTCTATACAGAGATACATTATAGTTTCAGAAAGTCTTCTATTTTGTACTAAAATGGACAGATAAATATTTTTAGGTGGTCAGGATGGTGTCATATGACCATTTAAAGTACAGGTAGGATAAAAGGAGACATCTTGTAAAAAAAGTGAGAATAGATATTATTGTTGCAGAATTTTTTTCTCCATTCTGCCAAAAGTGAAATGTGATAAAGGATGTAACTGGAAAAGAGAGTGAAATTGAAAATATTTGTATTCTTCAAGGTCTTAGTGCACATGGTCAACTAGGATTCTAAAAATCTCAAACTTTGCATTTGTCAAGTTTTGTGGTAATATATTTTCTGTATTATTCTTTTCTGGGTAATGTATGTGACAGCACAGCCTTTGTCTCATTTGCGATAAAACCTGTCCAGCATGTTGCTTCTAGAAATTGGCAAAGCCAGTCTTCACTCAAGGCTGCAACTCTGGGTGGGACCTTTATTGATAACAGTCCTTTGAATGATCAGGTAGAAAACCAAACAGGTGTCAAGATGCCAGGAGAGACTGAGTGTGATACTGTTGGAACAAAGTACATTGTCATGCATAACGTAGTAAGAGTAGATTGTATAACAGTAGCTCCAGTAGTTTTCTTTTGATAGATGTCAAAATATACTGTTTGATTAGAATTGCTTAATTTGAAAAGGTATAAACTGAATAACTTGAAAGATCATGTTCATTGATACTGAAGCCAGATGACATAACATAAACAGAAGAATCCGTCTATACCATGCATCCTGTATCCAGTACTGAGTCCACTGTGACTAAATACTTGTGGTTTTATCTCCTGAAAGATATTTACTGTGGAGAGTGGATATGAAATGGTGGTCAAAAAACATCCTGCTGAAATAAATAATGGGAACCAGAATATAATTACTGAGAAAATAAACCAAGAGATATGCATGGCCATTTTCACATTTCCTCTTTCTCTTGGAACATGTGTTGCCTTACAGGCATAGTGTGGATTAGAGAATGAAGATAGATTAGAGATACAGAAAGTCATAAATACTGATTGATAGAGATATATGTAGCTGTGGTTAGAGTGTTTAAGTTTTTAAGTCTCACTTCAGAATGTGCACTGTCATTTGACCCCTATTCTAGTCTGAGTAAAAAAAAACCCAAGTACAAAATTAAAAAAAAAAAAAAAAAGTTAAACAGGAAAGAGAGAATCCACATGCAGTGTGGAAGCAGAAAGAGATTAATGCAATGAGAGGTTTCAAGAAGACACCAGATGATAATTTTTTCTTAAAAAGAATACCATGTCCTGGGTAGGTGCAGAACCTCTGTAAAAAGAGATAGGGGCCATATTAATTTTATCGACTCAGAGCTGCAGTGATTGAAAGCAGTGGGAGATGTTCCTTTCCCAGCACCTTCCTGGGCTTTAAGAGTTTCTAAGATAGCTGGTCACAGAAGTTAGAAACCAGCTGCTATTTTATCACCTTTAGTCACCTGATCCCAGAGTTTTTTCCCTACTACATTCCATAACTCTGCTGTAAAAGCAGTGCTGGCATTTAACCCTTTGATGTGTGATTCTGCCCAGCATAGAATCAACTTAAAAGAGTGAGAAGCAACTGATNGGTCACAGAAGTTAGAAACCAGCTGCTATTTTATCACCTTTAGTCACCTGATCCCAGAGTTTTTTCCCCTACTGCATCCCATAACTCTACTGTAAAAGCAGTGCTGTCATTTAACCCTTTGATGTGTGATTCTGCCCAGCATAGAATCAACTTAAAAGAGTGAGAAGCAACTGATTTGCCGTGCCTCTCTAAAAGTTTAGATATAAGTTCAAACATATATTTTTCTTCTGGGGACATATTGCTGCCCATGCTCCCCACGGCTCACCTTCAAAATCCAAAGGGATTGATGCTGGCCAGGCTCCTGCTTCCTTTCAACAACCCTTCAGTTCCATGAGGGTCCCCAGTGGACACCAGCTAGGCAAATGTTTTTGTGTTTTCCCTCACACAGGGCACCATTTGCAGCAATTGAGAGGAACAGAACGTGCAGTGCAAACAAAACAAAGCCAGTTTATTACACTAATCACCAGTAGTTATAGTTCTCTAACTTCTGCAGAAAATTTTCTGCTTGGACCCCCTTGCCCCTGTTCCCTTAGCAACACAATCTTTTTAGTTATCAAGTCCAAAATATCAAGATTATTACACCCTTTTGTGTCAGTGATATCCTTGTCCACATCCTCTCTCATCGGAGCGGTGAGACGTGATGTCTTCACCTCTGGTTCTTGCCTTGAGTCTGTCTCTCTCTCCTAGCTTCCATTGTACCAGGGCCAGGAGGTCTGCAGTGCTACCCAGCTCATCTTCTGTAGCTGGCTGATCTTCCACAAAGAGCCATTTCAGTTATCAGCTAGCATGTGATACAAAAAACATCAAAAACTATTTCCTAGGAAATACAAACAAGTTTGGTTTTCTTTTTTTAGTTTCTTGTTACAATGAGTGCTTTGTCACAAACATGCCATAGCTTTAAATAATCTTTTTTCCATATTTTAAATGAGAAAAATAAAAATTCCACAAAGCCAAGAATTATTTAGAGAGGAAATAACACATCATTAATTTAGTTCATATAAACCAAAGAAAAAACAAAAGAGTAGTTTCTGAAGGATTGAATAGTTTTAAAACTAGGAAATGTTGTATGATTTTTATTTCAAGAGTCAGATTTATTGCCATAAGAATGCAAGGTATTTTAAATAATCTAGTCTCAAAGGAATAAATCTGCAGTCCGGAGAGACCTGCAAGAAATAAAAGCTTCTACATTGATTTACTAAACTATCTCTTTCCCTTTCTCTTCAGGCCTTTTTTTCCCCTTTTTTTTTAACCACAATGAATTAAAAATATAAATGAGAAATTTAGCTGCAGTGTGGAAATCAATGAGCTGTTCAAGAGGAAGCTGCAGGATTTGTTTCCTTGACCTCAGAGTTGCCTTTGGTAATCCATTTGAATAGGGTTCCTGTGTAATGGCAGGAGACAATTGGAAATGCCACAATTTATTACACACATGAATTAAATAGACAATGCTTAATTTGGAAGTTCTTTTTTCAGAATCATGTTCTGTTTGACTCAAAACCTGCAACTCTGCTTTTCACTGAGTGAAATCACTGAAGACTGTGACAAGACAAGCCTAATTTATTTTCTTTCTCTTCTCTTCCATCCACCCCCAACACCTTTTTTTCCTGTTTAATTTTAAATGCATTGATTATTCCCTATTGGGCTCAGTGAAGGCAGACTAACAACTGCTAACAGAATTCCATAAACAATAAATTAGCTTGTAGATTAAGCTCTCCTGCATTATTTTTTATAAGGCTGTGATAAGACCTGCATGGATCTCAGAGCACTAAAACTACATAAAAACTATATCTATGCCTAATGCCTAATAAAGGACTGAAATGCACTTTTCTAACAGTTTCAGCAGAATGCTGTTGCATTGAGCCTGATGAAATGCACATTTTTTTTCCCCCACAGCAGCCCTCACAGTGCTGTGCTTTGCATTGATAGCCAGAAAGGTGCTGATAGCACACCACTGTTTTGGCTGCTGCTGAGCAGCACTGGCACAGCATCAGCGCTGTCTCTCAATGTTCTCCACACACACCAGCAGGCTGGGGGTTGGGTAAGATTTTGTGAGGTGACATAGCCAGGACAGCTGATCCCAAACAATCAAAAGGTTATTCCAGACCACAGAGTGTCTGCTCAGATATAAAATGTAAGAGAAGAGAGGTGGAAGGGAAGACATTCATTATTTATGATGTTTATCTTCCCGAGCAACCACTGTGTGTGCTGAAACCTTGCTTCCTGGGAAGTGGTTGGAGACTGTGAGATGATGGAAAATAGAGAAAGAAGTCGTTGGTGTTCCTCTGCTCCCATGTGCATTAATTTTATTTTTTTCTTTAATAAATCACCTTGATCCATAAGGAGTTCTTTCTATGTTATTTTCTCCCTGTCCTGAAGAAGAGGGCTGTGATAGAGCAGCTTGGTGGACACCTGACATCCAGCCAAAGTCCACCTGACATAACTACTTGAAGATCAAACGCTTTCTAAAATGGCCAGAATCTTAGAATATGGTAAGATATTTCAGGAGTGGGGTGCCCTGACCTTTATCTGTGGAAAAAGCAGTATAAGCTGACAGACTATCTGCAATGAGCCTGTGCCTATTTTATCACAGTCATAGGAGCAGAGTCTACTTCATGTTCAAGAAGCTGCCAGTCCAGCTGCTTGCTCAGAGCATGGTTGTGGCTGATCAGGCCAGGTTGCTCAAAGCTTTGTTCAGTCAGGATTTAAAAACCTCAAAGGACAAAGCCTCTCTGGTAGCACACTTTGCTACCTGACTGTCTTCATGGGAAAACAACTTTCTTACTGCAATTTATATCCATGGTCTCTTTATCCATTCAAAAATGGTTTTAAGGAGCCTGTATTTGTCTTCCTGAAAACCTAATGCACTGGGGAGGTGCAGTTAGGTCCCCCAAGATTTTATGTTCTCTAGGATGAGACTTTTCTGGTCCTTCAGCCCCTTCTTCCAGGGCAAATGCTCATCTCTGAGTGTTCCATGTGCTCTCTGTTGAAGCTATCCACAGTTTCCTAATACATTTCTTCTCCTGAGGTAAAGGGAAATATTTCTACAACAGTTCAAAGACAATAGAGTGGCCCTGGATGGACTTACAATTATAGGTATTCATTTTAGAATACATGTATACATATATATTTAAACATTTTTCATATATTCCTTTCTTCTGTCTTTCAGTATCGGATTACGATTTCCAATATTCAGGTGGTCAGAGTCTTTTTGCCCTCCTGGATGCTTCAGGGCAAAGGCAAGAAAGAGACAGAGGCTTCAAGGTTCAGTTTTTTCCAAAGTCTATCATGGTGTTTACTCTTTCTTCTTATCCCATAGTCCACTCTGTCCTCAGCGAGGACTGTTCTGAACACCAGCCATCAGGAACTCTTTCTCCCCTGAAATGCTGTCCCCTTCTATACAGATTATTACAAACATATTGTTTACCATTCCCTACCGATCTCCACCATCCACATCAAACACACCATATCCACTTGGCCCAATCTCCACAAGCCACATTGTGCTGACATCACTGCAGAAAATGGAGGTGAAGAAGAAGAAGAAAAGCCTTAGGAACCGCTCCAAAATCTCCATCTTGTTTCCATTTACTTCTATTATAGAAACCTAAAACTACATATTTCTCACTCGGTCATAAGCTAAACTACTGTGTTTCACACTCTTGAGATTTGTAACTCATCTCTGCTTTGTGCCATGGTCTGTGACCCTCATGGACAGAGGCAAAACCCCCCTGTTCACCCCCCTGGACAGGGCTGTAACCACCCTGTACTGGGGTCAATCCTTCTTGCTCAGTTCCCAGACTGTCTGGTCAGGGTCTCCTGAGCCTCCCAGGGCAGCCAAAGAGTTGCCCTGGGTTCCCACATTGCAGAACTAAATTTTTAGGGAGATACTACAACTAGAATGCTACAACTGCTCCTCAGAAGACTTGCAGTGAGATTTGATTTTATTAAAGGTATTTTCTTAGATGACAAACATGTTAGCTTATTCTTCCTATCTTGCTGTACTACTTAAAAAAAAAAATTGCTTTTTCTTTCTGCTGTTCTTCCTTTACTTTAAGAAGGTTTTTAGCTATAGAAATATTGCTTGGAATCTTCGAGCATGTAACCAAGAATTACATGAAATCTGAGGAGGAACCTCTACAAGTAATTAAATTATAAAGTATGCAGACAATTAAATGAAATATTTATCTATATTTTAACTAGCTGTTCTGACACTAAGAGTATGTTTAAATACTGTTGCACATTAGCTTGCAAAGATATTGAAGTTGACCGTGAACGAATTTTAATTCAACCAACACACTGTTATCCATTAAATATCTATGTGATATTGAAAACTATTCAAGACTGGGAGAATCAGGGATTTTTCCTACTTTAATCTTTCTTTTCAATTCTTATTTTAGCAGGGTTCCTGCTGTCCTTCATAGCAGACAAAAACAGAATGTCAAAGTAGTCACATAATATGTACATAATTTAATAGACAATGTGCCGTTTTGTTGAAAACCTGTTAAAATAGCATTGTTTGATTAGAAAAACTGCAACTCTGCTTTTAAATAAATAAATTTCAATTATAATTTTGGTTACTGAAAGCATAAAAAGCAAGCTGAGACTGCTCATTTAGGCTCAGAAAAAATTAAAATTAAATGCAAATTTGACAATGGAGATTAGTGGATTTTTTAATGATTATAAAGTTTTATATACATTAGTTTTCTCCAAAGCAGGAAAATAATCAAAATAATTGATAGAAATAATGTCATAAACTGTGAGTAACAGAATGAAAAGCAGAGTTGGAAGTCATAGGTATATGCAGTATATCCATTACAACTTTAGTCCCTGCATGACTTCGGTGAGAACTCGGATTGAGATGGATATGTTGAACAATTCTCAGAAGATGAAATTGATATTTTGATCTGAACAAGCAGCCTGTGGCCTTTGTAGTTCTTTGGTCTTGGGACATTAAATAATGGAACAATACCAGAAGAGCACCATAATATATAGGAAAACAAATTCTAAGAAAAGGTTGGAACTTCTAAAGAAAACAGTTAAATCACAGGGGAAGTCTTCAGAGAACCTCTGAACAAGATATTTGCATTAAAAAAATAATCTAAGAATACTTGTTTGAACAAGAAAATTCACAGTCAACATCTAAGGGTTTCTGTGGATAAAATGATAGGCTGAACAAAACAGATTTAAAAATATATACTTGGTGTATTATTTAGAACCTGAAAGATAGAAAATAATTTTAAAAGAACTCACTTTTTTTAAAATAAATTCTGTTACTGAACTTTAATGTGGGCAAAAGTACATGAAGACAAGCTGTACAAAGGCTTCTGAAGTCTCAAAAGGCAAAGCAAATTTTAATTCATTGTTTCCTCTGTAGTGAAGTGAATATCTCTCAAGATGCCTGGAAATCTATTTTGCACATTGAAGAGATGTCCTCTTAGGATATTGCTGTGTGAGAAGTGACATGCTGAGGGACATGATTGGCTTGTTCACTGTTCCCACATGAAGCAGCAGATTAGAAAAATGTCAAATACTCACTGGAAAAAAATTAATAAATGAACATTGGAAGAAATTAATAAATGTGAACTTCTCATTCCATCAGATACTACTAACATATCAGCAGCACTGATGCCTCTGGATGTGTCAATGCAGATCATACTGTTTCTGGAGAAGGGCAAATGTATCAAAGATGACTACTTCTATGATAACTGTGAGTTAATCAAGGGAAAATCACAAAGAAAATCTCCAGAAATGGAACACAAAATATTCTTTCAGTATTCAAAGAGACACTAGGAAAAACAGTATCATTATACCATGTTATAAACTGGTACCATGTCACTGGCAAACACATTTGCCTTGGTCATGCTTTTCTCATTAATAATCAGGGAGTAAAATAAGGGAATATATTTTAAAAATCATCAATTAAAAAGTCTCAAAATGAAACAGATTCAATAAATATTTCATTTGTTTTAATTTTTCCTCTTCTTTTCTTTTGTTTCATTAGGAGATTTTAATTTTTTGTTTTTAAAAGGCAGCATGAAGCCAGCTACGTGGTGTATCATTCTCACATTAGACCTGCCAAATAATTATCTATCATGCACCATGATATGTATTAAAAGATAGATAGATAGACAGATAGATAGATAGGCTTTGAATTAAAAAAGAAAGGTTCTATGAATTCTTGCACACAGATATTCTCCATTTGTTATTCCAGTTACAGTATAGTTATTTTTTAAATAAAGTTTCTTTCCAAAAGTTAAATGCAAAAACAACTTATTTTCATTAATAAGATTGACTGAGTCTGAATATCACTTAAGCCTTTAAAAATTATATTTGTTGATAGTTTTAGGTATAAAAATATTTTTTGTTCCATTTTTGTTCTATACTCTGGATTTATACTTAAGCCAAATGAAAAAGATTTTCTTCTCATAAAGTTTTCCTTACTTGTTCTACTTCTAAAAAAGTTTGCTCTTTTTCTAATACCCAAAATTACCATTTCTAAGTGTTCAAAAAATAGCTTCATCTCAAAAAAGTATATAAAGCTGCTTCCTTTCTCTGATTACTGAACTCTTATATCTATCGTTAACAAAAAAAACCCCAAAAAACTGAAAGAGAGCATCCAGCTCCCAGTGCTGATTTTACACTGTTAAACCTCTGTATTTACTTATGGCAACCCCATTATTGCCAAGTTATTTTATCATGATTAATTTTACTACAAAGATTAGCAAATTAATTAAAATTGTTAAATAATGACTTTACAATGTCAACTGGTATGTTTTAAATATAATCAGACATAATTTAGGCTGTACCAAAGTAAATATAGATTGGATATTAAGAAAAAGTTTTTTACAGAAAGAGTGAGAAAGTACTGGAATGGTCTGCCCAGGGAGGTGGTGGAGTCACCATCCCTGGATGTGTTTAAAGAAAGACTGGATGTGGCACTTGGTGCCATGATCTAGTTTAGGTGTTAGGGCATGGGTTGGAGTCAATGATCTCAAAGGTCTCTTCCAACCTAGAAATTCTGTGATTCTGTGATAATTTTAGGATATAAATCTGTGATAGATTTCTGGAATCAAAATCCTTACCTTTCCACAAATATTTTAGCTTTCAAATAATGATGCATTCTTACAGAATGCAAATAAATTTCAGCTGTTAAGAAATAAGCACGTGCACCTGAAGAGTTCATAAGTGTATTGTGTATTTTATTCCATGGCAAATCTGGACATACATTAAAAAAAACAAAAACAAAAACAAAAAACACCAAAAAAACCCACACAACCAAACACACCCTTCCTTTCTTTGCCCCCTGTGCACTACTTGTGCTGCATATATATAATGGATACTAAGGTGGATTGATGACTTTTACATGGGCGTAGCTAACACAGAACTTGCATTCCCCCTTCTCCCATTTCATACCATAATTTCAACTCTGATGAGATAATTCTCTTTTAGCTTTCCCTAGCTGTATTTTCATTGGAGGTTTTTTACCATTTAAATTATATTTTATGTCTTTCCTAGAGCTGCAAATTATTTTATCTTTCTCAAGAAGCAAAGTCAAAGCTATAAAGAAAATACTACACCTACTAACTAAAATGTTAATACCTTTTTACCTAATAGTCTCCAAAACAAAGTCAGCAAGATATTGGAAACTTTGTTCAGTGGAAATGTCATTTGAGACATAATATTGTGAACAAATTTATTTCATCAGAAGGCAAGCCATGAAGATGCTCAAAAATCATGCATTACTTCTCTGGTCCTTTAGTCTCAATCTAAAGATACGATTTTCTGATAAATCTTGCCAGCAGAGGAAGGGCTAGAAAATATTAGGGCAATTTTACTTATCTGCATTCACATATGAAGCTAGCCCCACCAACGGTCTTTTTGGTGGTTTCGTTCCCTTTATCTAATATATCACATTGTTGCTGTGATATTGGTGATGGAAGTGCTGCTGTTTCACTTGTCTTATAGATCCAGATCTGGTGGAGAGTCCTTGCTCTGCAAGACAATGTGGCTTCACATATATAACATCTCTGCCTGTTTTACTTACTGATGACTGAGAAAAAACTCATCTGCTCGAAAGCTAATTTACATTGCTCATGATACTGGAGATCTTGTAATAAAGTTGTCACTTGAATGCGGAAATCCTTCTCATTGAAATATACTATCTCTTCTCCCTCCCTTCATCTTGAACCAAGACCCAAACTGAATCACAACACTTCAATTGTTGTGGCTAAAATTTCTCTAATAATAATTTAAAAAAAATAAAAAAAAGGTGTAAGACCCAGCATAAAAAGGATATCTATTTTGCGTTTGTGTGACACAGTATTTATGGTGTTAGTGTTAACATGAATATTTAAAAAAAATAAAAAGATAAGTAGGAAATTATTAGCTGTTTCTTTGTGATCCTTCTTATTAGGAAACTCTTACATAATATTAAGACCAAAAGGAAAAAAAAAAAAACCAAACCCAAAACAAAGGTCAAAACCTAAACAAGTCCACCCCCACAATCTATTTTTGAGTCATTTCATAATTGCAAGCTGGCAGCTTCTGCTGCAAAATTGATGAATATTCTTTGTCTGTACTCTATTTTTCTATAAAAACTTGAAACCTGGGCAATTATCTGAAGACTTAACCACCTGAGGGCACCTACAAAATTTGTGAGTGTATTTATTTCAGTGAAAAAGTTCACTTGAAACTTAAAGTTCTGCTCCTGCCTTTGGCACCTGGCAGCTTGAAATCTCTCTCATCTCTAAACCCCACTGAGAACTGTGAAGTAGGAATTCCTCAAACCACCTCACTTGAAGTAATCAATCCAGCAAATGTCACAAGGTGACACATACCTTATGTATTATGGTCACACTCCAGGGACTGCCAACTCACCTCTGAAAAATCAAAGAGAAATGTGTTTATATGGGATCCTGAAATAGACAGATGCAAACCTTGGCTTTAAATATTGCACCTAGGTGATTTTCTCCACTAATGAAAGAAAGCCTTCTGTGAGGAATATTAGCACCACAAAACAGCTTTTGTTAAAATGGTATTTCATACGATATTCTATACATAATTTCCAATGATTTCTAAGAATATGCATTAAATGTCCACTATGCCAGGACATATATTCTTTTTGCTGAGGCTGTAGGAACTGTAACCCCAGGTGGAGTTCTAATTTCCTAAACCACTCTGAAATACTGAATTCCAGCATTCACTAGAGAAAAGGAATAATGAAATGAAGGCAAATGCTGTTTAGTTTGATTCAACACCCTTTAGCTCCATTACACAAAAGCCTTCAATGTGTTTTAACCTGAAAAATGCTTCATAATAGAGTGAAAATGTTGTCAGGTGAAATTATCATTTTTGGAGAGGAATAAGTGAGGCAATAGCTGTTTCAAGGCACAACAAAAATGGACTCATTCAGAGAGGAGAACATTTTGGATATAAAAGACCCCAAAGTGTAGCTTTAGAAATTCTAATCAATAGTTAAAAAAATCACAAATAAATAAGGGCTCCTAATGATTATTTACTCAAATTGTACAATTCCACAGACTAAGTGGTATCAAAATGGCTAACATTTTCTTTTAGACATGAGAAAGAAAAAAAATCTCTTCATGCTCTGAATCGCAGTTGAAAAGATTTTTCTGTGCAGCAAAGATAGAAGCATAGGCTCTATATGATGAGTTCAACTCAATTACACTATAACTGAGTGAAGTCTGCAATGCAGACAAGGCCTGTGCGGGGTATTCAGCAGTTCAAGGACTGAACCATCCAATTTACTGAAGATAATGAAATGTGTCATAATCATTCCCACTGCAAATGCTCATGTGGAGAGGATTTTTCATTGATGACAAACATGTGGACTGACAAAGGGAGCAGGTGTGAAATTGACTTAGTTAAAGCAGAGCCTCAAATCTAGGCTAACTTTCCTTTGATATGTCAAACTAGTCTCGGTTCTGCCCTAAAAAATCACACAGTGCTTAAGATCACTAATAGTCACCATAATCATACTTAGTACTTGCATAGGACTTTATGTTTTCAAAGTATGTACAAATTTGTATTTCTATCTTATTTGTGTGTGGTCTTGGAATTGATGCTCAAGGTGAGCATTGAAACATTTCTCAGTGACAGGGCTTCGGTTATTTATAATTTTTTGAAATGAAAAAAGGGTGAGGAGAGGGTAAGAAGGAAAGATTGGTTTCAAACAGAAGCTGACAGTCCTTCCTATTGTCTATCAGCTCAGCTTCATCATGAGGAGAAATATCTTTTCCTTTCAGAAGTAGATGAGATAGAGACATGGGGTCCTAACTCCTCCTCCTCCTAATCCTACCATACACCCTCACAGAGGAGGAGGACAGATAAGGTGCTAAAGAGAGGTGTCACAATGCTAGTAACAGAGTTAAACAAGGAACACAGGATGACTTGAACATCAAATATAGAAAAAAAAAATCCAAAATATGTTAAAAAAAGACAGAGGAGAAAACTCAAACATTCAAGAACTATTAGAAAACCAGTTTTGCAGTGGTACAAAGAAACTAGCATGTGGTTTTTCTGCTCCTTGCTATGAGACATAGATATCATACTGAGAATAAAAGAGGGAGAAATAAGGGGAATAAGGTTTTTACTCTTAGTGAGCTAAAGAAACAGACAGTAGGAAGAAATGCTTGTTAATGGAAACTATTCAACGGTGGCAGATATTAATCTGCCCTATGAGATTATACCCTACCTCATGTTCCTGTAAAATGAAATCTGGCATCGACAGTATAACGCATAAGACCTTTTGCATGTTTCCAGATCTTTGGTGGCAAATGAAATTGCATCTTTTAAATTGATGAACAAAAAGAAGCATAAAAGGAAGGTGGGGGAAGAAAAAAAGAAAAAAGAAGAAGGCAGGTATAAGTAGTGTAAAGTTTAAAAAAATTGAAATAGCATAGGATAATATTGATAAAAGGATAAAAAAAGAGAAATAAGAAAGAGAAAGGGTAATGTAACCTTAAAATTTAGTCTCAAGACAAGCATAATTATAGGAAAAATACTAATCTGCAGCAGGAAAGAGTTGGGAAAGTTTAAAACTAAATTTTAAAATCCATAATCCTGATCTCTTATTGACAAACATTCAGGAAAAAAAGGCAGGAAAGTGAGCAAATAGGATGTAGCATACAATCAATAATATTAGACCATAATTATTTTTATCTACTTCATCAATAATATAATATATTTGTTTTCAATACAGACCTTGGAAAAGGTTTCCACTCTCTATATATTTTTTTTACAGGGAATAAAACAGATTTTTATTTTGAACAGTTTTAGTCTCACTGAATCATATTTGACTGGATCTTCTATCCAAAGTAACAGTCATACTAGACACAGGAATGTAATAAAATATGTGACAAAAATGTCAAGACCCAATGTGCTGTGATTTTTAGTTTTTTACTGATTTTGCACTGTGAAAACTCAAATCTGAATTATATTCACTGAGGTATATATGTGCAGAACAAATAAGTAGAATCAACATGAAATGAAAGAGGATAAAATGCACCTACCTGTGACATTGTATCTGGCTTGGGTTGCTCCAATGAAGCTATTTCTACATTTCTAAAACGTTTTATGCAAAAAAATGATGAGAGATATCTAGAGGAAATTTATCAATATTCTTCTCTTACATCTGCACTGCAGCAATATATTTCTAGTTTAACCTATACTACTCTATATAGGGTGTTTTTTTAATACTTGAATATGTTACGCCCTGAGGGAGGATGGGGTATTCACCTCAAACTGTGGTTGAGACAACCACCTTGAATGTGGTAACTGCTTTTGACATGACCTTATTTCCTTATGGTTTTATATTATTAGTAGTAGCATTCCTAAAATTTCTTTTTTATTATTAAACAGTCTTTAGTGAGTTTGCTGACTTACAGCCACCAGGCCTACTCCACTAAGCGATGACCAACCAGCAGAAAGCCTTGCTTTAAACACAAACAATATGATTGTGGCTGCATTAGACAGCAGCAACACAAAGACCTGGTAGATCTTATCATTTATTCAGCAGAGAGGACCCCATCTGCAAAGACAGTGGGGGCTACCAACACCACAGCCAGCTGTACCTCCAGTGGCTGAGACAGAGCTCAGCTGAGTTTTCCACACAGCAAGTTGCCTTTGAAGTGACCCCCCAGAAATATCCCCCTAGGAAGGGTAGATTGAATTGAAATGCTGTTTTAGCTCCCACCTTGCCTGAGGAGGCTGCACTGCTCAGCCACAGAGCATTACCATGCCTGCCTTTGATCTCTTTTGCACACCACTTTCATTACATGATGTGCTCCTCTGCTGCTCTTATTGTCATGGTTCTTAGAGAGAGTTAGGCTGACCTTTCGTGTGTTTTTGTAAACTTCTATGGGCAGAAAAATCCCCTTCTGCCTGTACTCTATAGGTGGAACCTGTGTAACAGCTGCATAACATATTGCAACTGAACAAAGTGCCAAATGCCTCAGGTCTTTGACATAGAATACAACTGCTAAATATTAATGAAACAAAGAGATAATAATCTCTTTACATGTCAGACACACACAAAAAAGAATAACAAACAGTAAAATCCTTAAGACGGTTTGATAGTTTTCAGACATTTAAAAATGCATTATGAAATGTCATACAATAAAGTTCATGATCCATCTTGAACTTATAAACCAGTCTCTGTCAGAAACCCTTCATAATGTTCACATCCAGTACAGGTTATTTTTAAATCTATTAGAAGTAGTTTAAGCAAATGATATTCAAAAAATAATCATGTGTCCTACATGGCAATGAAAAGAATGTAACCAAACCATGTGAGTAATTTTTCTTGTTTTTCTAAAAAGTCATAACAGATGATATTTGAATAGCTATTGACAGCTTGCCAAAATTAAAAACAAACAAAAAGAAAATCCAATTTTGGCCTGACTCCTGAAAGTTTTCTCTGGTGGTAGAAGCATAGACTCTTAAACATCTCATTCAATATCAATCTTTGTGTAAAGAAAGACATCAATGACTGGAAAAATACAATTATAGGCAACATAGTTGAGATGATATCTTAAGTCTAGGGCAACCTACAAAAGATAAACCATGTGCTTTCTCAGTGCACTGTTCTTCCCTTTCTCTAAGTTACTCATCATGATACACATGAGAAGATGATCACAGACTTCATTCTTAATAGCTGATTCAAAATCATACACTATTCACAAGAACCCTGAATATCTTCACTTATTTTACCTCACTAGCAGGACTTTTGAGTTGCATTTCTCCCAAAATGTTAAATGTATGTGTGAGACAGAGCAGGAGGGGGGGAAGGGAGGCGAGTTGCAGAAGGAAAGAAGTGTTCAAAGTCAGTTTAACTGAGGGAATAATGAGGTAATATGAAAATGCAAGTGCTCTTATGTATCCCTGTGTCTGCATATGACATTCAAAAGAGTGTTTCTGAGCATAATATTTTAAAATAAAAACATCATAAAGAAGAAAACAACAACATAATAAAGAATCAAAGACTTTGAAATACTGAGTTAACCCAACCACAGAAAAATCAAATCAATTGAAAGCCTTGAGGTAACTTGCATCTCTAATATACTGTATGTGCAAGAAAACACTCTGTCTCTGGAGTTTCTTTCCCCTCTGGAATGATTCTGCTATTGTGATTTATTTGTTTTTCCTAATATTTCTCTAGGCAGTGATATCGGTGGTATATTTTTTTTTTTTCTCAGATAAGTGCATTCATTTCAGATATTACCCCCAGAGGACTTTGAGGAATCACATGAATACATCAAAAAAGGCTGCACTAAAATGTCAAACCCTGTTTAAAAAAACCAACAAAACTAAAACAAAAACAAACCACAACCAAACAAATCACAACCAAAACAACCAACCAACCAACCAACCAACCACAAAAAACAACAAACCCAAAAATTTTCTGGACAGATTTCAGTTATATAAATTGGAAAGGTCCAGTTTATATCAGTTGCATCAGCAAAGTTCTGTTTTCTTTTGGCTTTTTTGTTTGTTTGTTTGTTTGTTTTTTTCTTCTGTTAAGATCATTCCTTTTTTTTTTTCTGTTCAGCTATGAATTAATCCTAGTACATTTTTCTAAGATTTTGGGTTTTAGCCTTTTGTAATGTCTTATGGAGACAAAGAAATAACATTGGAGGAAGAAACCGGGAATAGGAAATATTCTCCCCACAAAACCAACACCTTCAAATTTGTTTCCAAATTATGCTTGAATCTCTACTGTTAGCAGATAAACAAGATGAGCTGAAATTGTTTGAGGCCATCTCAGGACAAAAAGCTCAGAATTTTTATACTAACAAAAATTGCTAATTGTCTTCATACCAGTTTTTTCTTTACTGTCTTCAAGAAAGCTAAAACATGCATCTGTATGTCACATAAGGATTTCCTTCACAATAAGTAGCCCAAATTCTCTGCAGCAGTTAAAGGGAATCATGAACTGTATGGACACCTCTATCTAATCAAGAGATTTCATCTTTAAATTAACTTTAACTTTCTTTTAAAAACTCACTATGTTCCCTAAACAAAGCTCAAACCTGAAAGGGTTTGTTTGTTTGTTTGTTTGCTTTTAAATTTTTTGGTTTAATTTTTTTTTTACTGACAGGCTGTACTAAAGTATCAATCGGCAATATTTTTTTCCCCATATACAAAATTTGGTGCTGTCAACCCATTAAGACTTGGTCTTTTTCTGTGAAAAGCTCTAAAATTGTTTGGATGAGTAGTTTCTATTTGTAAGAATTACATAAGGACATCTATAAGGTCTGGGAAAGAGCTTTTTGGAATTAATGGAAAAATTTCAAATTTTTTCAGCTTTGTGTCATGCCCTAATACAGGATGGACCACTGAGCAGACAGTTATAATTTCTATCCTCTTGTACAATTGAAAAGATATTGAACCGTTAGTTCCCTTATGTCCCTAATCTGGAAACTGATATTTTGCGTCTCAATAAGTCTCTTTAATTTTAAGAAGAGGGTTAATCTAGATAAGGAAAATTCTATTAAAAAATGAAGACATGCCTGACTTAAAGTTTGCCTTTACCTTCAATAGATGGAGACAAGAATGAGCAGGTTTTTATTAATATTTCATGATATTATAGCAATTTGCTCTTGTATTTGCTAATTGAATTCATAACCCAAATAGTTCTGCTTTAAAGTGTTCAGCAGATCATTTTACTTTTGAGTTCTAATAACTCTTTTATAGATCAGATGTTTAGGAACAATGCTACAAAAACTTTGTAGCAGGTCTGATAACAGTAAAAACAATGAAAATACAGCATCATAGACAACTGACACTAACTAACTAACAGCATAAACAAATAAATTGTAAGGTTTCATTTTCAGTCCAGGGTTTTTTTTTTGTATTTCTCTTCACCATATATCTCAGAAGTAAAACTAGAAAATGAACTTTGTTATCGGTGAAGAGTGTTCTAAGCACATATAATGAGAACTAGATCATGTCAAGTGACCAAGAGTGATAGCCTCACAAATTAAGAAACACATTGTGAAAAGCCTGTTAGGTGTGTTGTTTTCTCTACTATTCACAAACATACTTCCCCGAAGCACATTCAGAATTTTACAAGGGCCTTTGCCATCCTGAGAAAGAAGGTTAGCTTAAGTCATGTCATTGCCAAAGTATTTGCTCAGCAGTGAAAGAATTCATTGAAGTTGCGTCTGTTTCACAGCGTCCTGTGTTGGAGTGAGTATTCTCTCTGCACGCTGCTCTGACTCCATACATCAAACAAGGGCCACAGACTGCAATAGCTTCTCCTCTGGGCTGTGAAGTAGTGTTAGAGGAGTACAAGATGGCATCACAAGGTGGTGAGTTTTCTTGGCACTGCTGCCGAGACTCTTATCAAAGCCTCCCACAACAGTATGGGTGAGAAGGGTGAAAACAGAGACAGAGAAATTCACTCTGATTCTCAACTTACTTTCGTCTCCTTATAACACACCATGGCTCTGAAAAGCTAGCCACAAAGCTAACACTTGTGTCAAGACGTACAAAGAAACTATTCCTATCTTTTCCTTATCTCAGGCAGAGAAGTCTGTCTCAGGGTCAGGCGCTTTGTGTGCCAAAAATATTATTGAGTTGAGCAAGATTTTCTCTTCCAGCAGGAGGATAATGTACAATCAGCCAGCAGCAGCCAGATTACATTGCAGTTTATTGATAAAAGATGTTACACCTGAGACCAGAATATTTATGGTTAAAAATCCCATTGATTTATCTTGAGTTTCTAGAAGAAGAATCACACCAAAAATGGGGGGAAAATATGATTGCACAAAAATTATTATTTTACATTTTTTTTTAAACATCATTTTCATTGCTGTTGATGTAGATGTTATACTGCTAATATTTTCTTTATATTACTTTGATTTAATCATGATTTAATTAATATGTGATTAGTGATGTTCTGTCCAATACTTCCAGATCTCATGATTTCATGTAAAAGATATGTGGTACCTACAAGGGTTTTTTCTAATATTAATGTTACTTAGGCTAACTGATCAAAGTGTCTGGCAGAGTAAATCTTTTACTAGTGATCTGATGTGAAGTCTGAAAGAAGATTCTGGAACTTTTTTTGATATGTTTTTGGTGTGAGGAACTTCGATCTAATTCTAATATGTCTGGAAATTTCACTCCTGAACATTTGAAAAATTCCATACAGAATCATAGAAGGTAAACTAAAAATTTTTCTATAATTTTTCATTGCCTTTTCATAAATATAATTAAGAATTGGAAATCCACAAAAAACTCTGGGGTCAATGCCATTTCATATTTTCATTGGTATAGGATGATGAAATATATTGATAGGACAAAGATGGAAAAATATCAGTACAAGGATAAAATCATATAGAAAGACTCAGACATTGATAGATGAACCATATTAAAAATTATGAGGAAAGATCAAATAGTCTAAAGTGGAAGATCATGGAACTTGGATGATAGTTAGGTTAGGTTCTATAAACTGAAAGCAAATAATAGATAGTGAAAAAAACTGCCTTAATTACATTATTATTGAAGATGTAGTCAGGTTGGAAGGGTTTTAGAAAAGGAACACAAAACGATCGAAGAGCCACAAAAATGACCCTAGGATTAGGATGCCTGCCAATAAAAGGAAAAGCTCAGAGAACTATGTTTGATCAATCTTGAGAAAAGAAGGCTTAGAAGATATCATCATGTTCCTGTATTTAAAGGGTTGCTACAAAGAAGATGCTGATCCTTATTTTCAAGGAGTCCCATGGAAAAGACAAGGGGTACTGAGTACAAGTTACTCCTGTGAAGATTCCAATTGGACACAAGAGAAATGTTTTTTACAATGAGAGAAATCAGCCATGTGAATAATCTCCCCAGAGAAATGGTGGATTCCCCAGCCTTGGATAATTTTAAGAATCATCTGAACAGAGTACTGGGACAGTACCACAGTACCTCTGGACCATGTTTTTGCCAAGAAAGGTTGAACCAGATGATCCTTTCAACCCCTTTTGATTCTATGAATAAAACAAGACTGGAAAAGTATGCATCCTCATACAAATAATAAAATTACTAAGAGAGCTAAAAGGATACTAGAAAAACATCTGTAGAAAAATGATATATGATGCTACACCAAGCAGGAAGGTAAACTCCTAGAGTCTTTTCCAAATCTGCTTTCTATGAGTCTAGTGATCCTGGTGAGATTTATTTAGAAATATTGTGTCCAATTTCTATAACTGAAATTTAAAAAAACCTGGAAGTTTAACCTCAGGAAAAAAAGGGTCTTTTAATAAAGCTCTGCAATGAATTCTCTATGCAACACTTGTTCTACAGTAAAAACTAAAATTTGGCAAAACACAAAGCAAGAAAGCATTTTGTTTCTCTTTGCAACAAAACAAGAGGTGGAAAAACACCATAGACATATTTAACTGAAGTTAGATTTTGATTTTTTAAATATAACCTTTTAGCAGTAGTCTGAGAAGTAGCAAGTATCAAAGCAATGAGGTGGTGAAAGATAAAGAATGGTGATATACAACATTTGAGAAATTCCATAATGGGCATTGGTACTTGAAAGGATGGCACAGTACAATGATTCACAGAATGAAATGAATAGAGGTGGAAAATCAAATGATCTCTGGACTTTCATATGCTGAAATGGAGCCCTTTGAACTTTCTTGTAAATTATTTTTAAGCAAATAGATGTTAACATAATATCATAATCAGATTTATATAATTTCTATACTATAGGCAGGAACTGGATTTCTTTTCTACAGCGAGAAAATTGAGCTCAGAGAAATCTTTTTGTTGAATGAAGAGAAAAAGTTTTTCATCAGTGAAAAGGTTTAAATTTTCTCTTAATCTAGATGTGAAAAAGTAATTTCTACTGTGATGCTGCAATAATGTCTTGGCTGGTAGGGTAACAGGAAACATGAGCTTTCATGTCCTCTCTTTGTTTTTTGTGGTAATGTTAATGCTCTCTGAAGCTCTTCCAAGTTGTGCTTAGCAGCTGAGGAGCTAATATTAATAATTAATTAAAATATTTCATTTTTTAGTTTAGACTTTGCAACTTATTAGTGTGATACAGCAGCACTTTCTTCATTAATACTTCCTTGCAACATTTCCAAGACAACAAGGTCTTGACCGTTTTGTTGGGTTTCTTTTAGTCACAGTAACATCTGTTACTGTATTCTGATAGAATGTCAAACCTGTTTGCTGGTTTTTGTCAATCAATTTTACTGCTGAAAAGATAATGAAAAAGGTAATTATTTTTAATTATCTTATTAAAACATAAATAAAAAGAATTAAAAATTCCAGAACAATTCTGATTTCAGATACTAAGCTGAAAAAATATGAACTATAAAAGATATGCTGATTCACAGCTCCATATAGTATCACACAGATTTTACCGTGCTTTTTTCAAAAATAAGAAAACTTCTGTACATGGTCATGTGTAGTAATGCAGACACAGCCCAAGATGTTACTGCATCTCAAAAGAAGAGTATGTTCAGTAATAATGGACATGCTCATTTTGCATAATATGAAACAGATTTGTTGGAACTGACTGGGAAAGCTGTAAATTCTGGGTTCTGAAAGGCTGGAATACTAGAAAGTAATACACTAGAAAGTAATGCAGGAAAGGCTTAAAAAAAAGTAGACAAAAAAGCAGAACAGAAATTTCTATAGAAATTTCTATTTCTATGGAAAATAACAAAAAAAATCTATTTCTAATAGAAAATAACAAAGCAAAGAAATATAGAAAAACTGTGGGGAAAGGACATCAGGCAAGGAGAGAGCTGTGACAAAAACTACATAGCAGATGCAAGTTAGATTCTAGTTATATCTTGGAGCTCTAAATATTCATACACTGCACTATATATCTTACACTGTTCCGCATCTTCTCTCTTGCTAATTTCCCAGTCTTTGCTGAATCCTTTGGAATTTTAATCTTATTGTTAGAGTTCCAAATATGCTTTTCTATTTCTGAAATGTAAATCACTTTGGGGGAAAAAAAATCATGTACACACACACACAAAATCAATAAACATTACACGGTCTTTTTTACTATGCTAAAAGACAGGTTTTCTAAACCACTTTGGACTGCAGGATCATTTCAAGGTGCGATACATCTTCATCTGTCACAAATTGGCATAGCCATTATGGAAGCAGAGGAGATATGATTTGCAATGATGAAAATCTGCCCTTATGAAGTTCACAGATTCTACTTCTGCCTAAATAATATTGGAAAAAAGAAAAATCTATATTATTTTGGTCATCAAATGGCCTCAGTATCCACTTTAAATTGCCTTTGTACCTTTCTCTTGTATTTTCTTGCTCTTCCTTTTTATTCTAGAGATAAGTTGCTGTATAATTCCCTTCAAAGAAATGAAGAATTTGAAGATTGGCCATTAATGTACAGGTGTGGTGGGTTGACCTTGGCTGGCTGCCCGGTACTTCTCAGTGAAGCAGAGAGAAAAAGTAAGACAAAAACCTTAATGAGTCAAACACAGGGGAACTATTTACTAATTGCCATTATCACGGACAAAACAGAATCGACTTAGGGAAAATTTATTTCATTTTTTGCTGATTAAAATACCTTCAAACGGTGAGGAGAAAAAAAAGTAAAACACCACCCATCCTTCCTCCCCGGTCTGACTGAACTCCTTCAGTCTTGACTCCTCAACCTCGCTGCAGAGTAGAGCAGGGGAATGGGGAATGGGAGCTGTGGTCAGTTCCTAACAGTTCTTCCACCTGCTGCTCCTTCCACCTCACACTTTCACCCTCCTCCATCATGGGTCCTTCCCATGAGATACAAACATGGACTTTCCACAGACTGCAGCTTCCTTCAGAAAATATCTGCCCAACCCATGGCTTTCAGTGTGGGTATCTGCTCCAGTGTAACCTCCATGAACTGCAGGGAAACCTCTGCCCAGCTCTGGAACCTGGAGCCCCTCCTCCACCTGCTTCTCTCACCTTGCTGTCTCTAGGGCTATTTCTCACCATTTCCTCACTCATTCCTCTCCCACAGATACTGTGCAGTGTTTTGCCCTTTCATAAGTGCTTGGCTGAGGGACTGAGCTGTGTCCCGTGCTGGATCCACTGGAGCTCCACAGGCTCTCCTCTGCACCCCTCTCATGGCCAAAGCATTGCCACCTACACCCAATACAGATAAAACATGTGTGGAAAGGTACAGCAAAAATACTGATGCCAGGATGCTTCCTTGGCCTTCTTCTTTCACACAGATATTTTCTAGCTCTCATGAGTACAGTCCACTTGCCTGTCTCATGTAGAGACAAGTTTATGGATCTAATTTTTTTACCAGATTGTTGTTTCTTTAGCTGATAACAAGAAACTGAAGATTAGTTAACTGCCTTATGTTTTAAGCATCACATTTCTTGGCAAAGCAACTGGGATACTGCAAAACTGAAAATATTGCAATATTTAGGAAGTAGTGCTGCTGAAATTATATTCAGAGACATGTCAGTAAATTAGTGTAATTAGCTCTGAGAAACTTCTCTGACCTATTTCAGACTATTTATTCATCTGTATTCAAATTTTTTTGGAAGAGCCATCATAATTTTTACTTATTAGTGTGTGTGAGCAAGAGAAATATACCTTGTGTTAATTAAAATCAAAGAAGGACTTGGCAGACAGGAAAAATCTAGGATAGACCTATGTTTCTCTAACTTGCATGAGTATATGGCTTCTGGAAACTACTTTATTTTCCCTAAGACACAACCACTGATAAAATCAAATGTCACAGTTTTGGGGGGTTTTGTTTGATTTGGGTATTTTACCTTTTCATAGGATAAGTGTACTTTTTAAGTGTACAATCCATGGAACTATCACACTTTTAGACTTTCCCAGTGCTGAAATAGTTAAAAATACTAAACAACAAACAGGTCGTTTTTCATCTTCTGCCATACTTTTCCTGTTAGGTAGAGAAAGAAAGGGGTAAAAAAGGATTAAAAAAAAAAGAGTGGTATTTGTTAGAAAGATCGCATTAAATATGCCTGTGCTAGCAGTGAACCATGATCTGTAGCTTGCAGTAAAGGCCAGACTTGGGCATTTAGCTTATAAGAAAAAAAAAAAAAAGCAACACAATATTCTTATTCAGCATGGGTTTAGACAGCACTGACAAAGACTGAACTTTCAGCTTCAAGCACTGTGCTGCACAGTCCAGCAGCAAGACCCTTAAAGTTAGCTTTTTCCCATAACAGACTTCAACACTGCCACAATCAATCAATGATAAAGGCATTCCTTCATCAGCAACTGTAGCTTTAGGACAAGGAGCAATGGTTTCAACCTGAAAGAGGGGAAATGTACATTAGATATGCAGAAGAAATTCCTTACTGTGAGAAGACAGTGAGGAAGTGGAACACGCTGCCCAGAGAAGATGAGCAACCCTGCTAAGGTTGGATGGGACTTTGAGCAACCTGGTCTAGTGAGAGCTATCCCTGCCCATGGCAGAAGGGCTGGCACTATAGATGATCTTTAAGGTGCCTTCCTGTCGCTGTAGGACATGAAAGAAAGATGAGAGACTCCAAATATTTCAGAAGGCAAAGAGCATAGAAAGAAGGCTTTATTGTCTAATTCTTACTACCTTTTATAAGGTGTTCCAATACAGACTTAACATGATTGGTGAATAGGAATGACACCTCTCTAATCCCATTAGTTAAACTAGAGAAACAGCAAAACACCCCCTGGAGAAAGATTGTTGTGAGAAAGGATAGTTGTTTGCCAAGATCGTTTTGAGAAGAAGCTTTCTTGAAAACTTTTCCCTTGGGAAAAGGTTAGCAGCTGCTAGCAGGCTAAAATCTCTCAAACCCAGAAATAATCAGGCCCACACCTTCCAACCCAAATCATTTGGTAATTCTATGTTTTATAGAAACCACGTGAGTTATGGGGAACTGTATCTTGAAGACTAATCTTCAGCCTGCTATATATTTGGCAAAGTAGGTGTTTTTGAGAACTAAAATTGAAAATATCATGGTCTTATGAATCTAAAAATGTAAAAATGTAAAAATGTAATCAGCAGCTAAATATGGCAAAGAAGGAAAAAAAAAGGTTATGCATAGACAAGATGGTAGTAATAGAGCAGTGTAATCTCTGTTCTGGACAAAGACTAGTGAAAAAGCATTCTCTCATGGAAATAAAATGGTTTCATACCAGAGGTTCAACATTTTATGTTAAAAATTGCCTTCATCAAAAAAGAATAAGTTTTCTTTGAAGCTTTCTTATCAAAGTGCAGTTTTTCATTTAAAAAAATTTGCCTGTTAAATGACCAACTCACACAATTTCAAAATAGAAAAACAAAACAAAGAACACCCCATAAATACCCTTAATATCAGCAATAAGTTACCGAGATGATTTCTGCCCACACAAAGAAACTCGAAAAATTACCATTACTGCACAAAGGTATGCAGCATGTTGAGAAAACCTGTGCTTCAGGAGCACATTGTCCTACTGGGAAGCAGCTGCACTAGACTTTGTAGCTTGTTATTGAATGTGAATATGGAAAGCTATGGGGTGTCTATTATTAGTGCCTCAGAACCTTGTACAATTTCATGGTATGTAGACATCTATATGAAGAGAGAATCTTGTGGTCTCACTCATATCATGCATCAAATGTTTCATTAGTTCAACAAGGGAATGTGTTACCCTACTGTGGACATAGTGACACTATTCACATCATCTCATAATGCATCATGCAGTATATATTTCCAATTATGTCAGTTAGTGATCTACCTATCTTATGTCAGAGGTAGTAGCAGCTGGTGCTATCAATGAACTTTTTTCTGAACTGCTCTGAAATTTCAAAAAGGTAATTGAACAAAAATAAGGAGAAAATTTTAATTCATCTATGAAAATGGTCCACCATTACACTTGAAGGCTGATATAGTGCTTGTTGAAGCTAGTCTGTGGGGTTTAGTATTTTTAATTTATATTCTATGTCTTAAAATATTTTGTTGTTTCTTTTTGTGGGTTTTTTTGTGATAGCCTGCACCAATTTGAGTACTCATAAATCACTAAGAATTGCCATATTTTATTTGCTTCATAGAGGAACAAACACTGAAATATAAAGAAAGCTTTCAAAACTAGGCCTGATTTTTGTTGAAGTTGTGGATACAGTTCAGTTTGGGTGGGGGGTCGTCTTTAGATCTTGGCACATATAACATAAACAGTATACATCCTCTTAAAGCAGTCACAGGGTAGCCAACTGCACCACAGTAGGGTGTGCTAAACTACCAGAGTATCAGTAATTTGTAGTAAAGGTAGGCCGTTGGCCAGAGGGATGGAGCACCTCTCCTATGCGGAAAGGCTAAGAGAATTCAACTTGTTCAGGCTGGAAAAGAAATAGCATTGAGGTGACCTAATTGTGCCCTTCTAGTACCTGAAGGGAGCCGACAAGAAAGATGGAGAGAGATGGTTTGCAAGGGCATGTAGTGGCAAGACAAGAGAAAAGGGCTTCGAACAGAAATAGAGTAGATTTAGATTAGATGTCAGGAAAAAAATATTTACTGTGAGGGTGGTAAGTCACTGGAACAGGTTGCCTAGAGAACTTGTGGATGCACCATCCCAGGGCCAGGGCCAGGGCCAGGCTGGATGGAGCTCTGGGCCACGTGGTCTAGTGAAAGGTGTGCCTGCCTGTGTCAGGCACGTTGAACTAGATGACCTTTAAGGTCCCTTCCAACCCAAGCCATTCTATGATTCTATGGTTCTACAGTTTCATTACTGTCACAAAAGGAGTTCTTTAGGAGAACAATACATTAAATTACTTACAAGGTGATATCTACTTATATTGCAGCATACTTCAAACTATTCTCTGCAGACCTACTTGATACAGCTGATAATGTGATAGAATTGGGAACAGCCCAGAGCTCTTCAGTGTCCATCTACTACTATTTCTATGGTAATACAGAAAAAGTAAATTTAATTGTTTGATGTTTTGACAGATTTTTTTCTTTATGTTTAAACAAAAAAATAAATCACAAAATACCCTTTACTGGTCATGAAAATGTCAGCCGTGTCTCAGTGCTGGCTATAAGCCAGTATGACTTCTGTTAGTCCTTTCTAAGTATCAACTCCATGAATTTCTGTGGTTAGCAACACAAAATTAAACAAAATTCTTCTTAGTGAAGGTACTTGCTCTTTCATATAGCTGTCAACCTGTTTTCCAACATCAGCTATACATTAGGCAATATGTAACCATGACACCAATTAAAAATAAAAACATACAAAAGCCAGATTAATTTCCTGAATTTACAGTCTCTGCGTTCTGGTAGATTCTTGTAGGATATAAGATAGCAATATTTTCTTTAAATTTTCTGTGGAAGTAATTTTGGCATTGCTTTGAAAGATGTTTGCATAGATACTGTTTGTTATCTATACTAGACAAAATGCTTATTAGCACTTTCTAAAATACTTGGAATTTAACTGTCAGTATTATATAGTATGCAAAACTATTCTTTACTTACTTTAACTGTAAACTCCTTGAAATTAAAGGTTATAATTTTTAGAATCTTATATTTTTAAAATTTTCTTAAATAAAAGCCAAAGGGTTTTCCTTATGTCATTGAAAAATTAAAGCTTAATGTGTCATGTCACCATTCAGTGTTGAAAGTTAACTTAAATCATAAATAATTTGGAGAAGAAAGATGTTACCTTTGACTTTTCTTTATAATGGAAGTTTTGTATTTTACTTAGACTACTACTTAGAATATTGGTAATTTTTT